>CAUZXS010002328.1:47500-105000 GCA_963585895.1 Sepioteuthis lessoniana | reverse complement strand
TGGCTGAAGCTATTTGCATTTACTTTGCACTAATGCCCTTGGAGAAGGCATGAACCCATTGCTTCTTTCAGCAGCTAGGGATAAAATAGGAAGGCTGAGTGTAGCACTATGTGGGTGGGCCACCAAAGCAGACGAGTCTGTTTTGGCGCGAAACCAGACAAAGGATTCTTGGACATGAAATCTCGCCGTATCCGGAAGTGGTAAGGGAACGCGAATGAGAGTTGGCGACAGGACCCGGAGGAGGGCAGTTGGCACTGGACAGCAGGCGGGCGTTGACGACGCGACCCGGCAGAGGGCAGTTGGTGTTGGACAGCAGAGAGGCGAGCAGCAGAGAGTTGGCGTGGAACCACGGACAGGGGCAGTCAACACCGGACACCGGAGCAGAGAGGCGAGGCAGCATGAGATAGGGTCCAGCAACAGTGAGTCAAGATGAGTCTGATTCCAGTAGCTTTGTGGAATTTTCGCTAGTAACCCACGCTAGCGTTAGTCCATATATGCTATCAGGAATGCAAAGTGTTGCATACCTTCCTCTGCTCTTGGTTAACCCCAAGCTTTGTTCGTGTTTGTTCGTTTGTCCTATTTTCTCCGTTCCCTCGGTCGTATTCTTGTGTAGGTAAAGAAATGTGCGTTACTCCCTCGAACCACTAGTTGATCACCGGCCGGCGTAAGAAGTGACATGGTTAGAAGACTGAGATAATGTGGTGGGGGTGAGGGTGGAACGTTACAATTGCTTCTTTCAGCAGCTAGGGATAAAATAGGAAGGCTGAGCTCTCTCGCCTTGGTAGGGTAACAAGTCTAGGAAAAAACAGCTCTGTTTACAAATCCCCCCCCAAGCCAACATTGCAAGTATGGGTCTTTTCCGTAAAACCATGATCCTGGCACAGACACAAACACATACTAATTTTATGACAGTAGTATAGATATATGAAACAACACTTACATGGTTGAATCTCCGAGTGAATGCCACAACGTTTGGTGCTTTGATCAATTTCTCCTTTGTTGTCCAGGCACAAGAGGTCAGCTCCTACAGAAATAAAATCAAATTTAAAAAGTTATTTAAAGAATTTTTTTTTTTAAATGAATTTTTTTTTTTTAATTCAGTAAATATGAAAAAGTAAACCAACAAAACATACAGCCTATTTTTATTACTGTAGACCGCTTCCCCCTGCCCACCACCCAAGAGTATTTTTCTCTTTTTCTTTATCCTATCTAGGCACCTTTCATCTAAAACAGAGAATACTGCTGGTATACAAGAGAACTGTCTTTTTCTTGAAATTTATGTCCAATATGGGGGGGGAAAAAAAAAAAAAAATTTTCATGGCAGTATATGAGAGCAATTTGTATTGTAGAGGTCTAAATAAAACCTATAACTCATCCTCTATAATCTGTCTCCAATCTATTTCTAAAATATTTTTAAAATTCATTGAATAGAAAAAATAATGTAAATCAACAAAATACAGACTATTTTCTCATCACGATATGGTTGCACTATACACAGCAGTCTTTTTTTTTTTTTCTTTTTTAAAAAACACACACAGTCATCCAATAACATTTTCATCATGTATGACGACTTTTTATCTCACACGAAAAGTACTGCAGGGTGTAACAATTTTTTCTCAAAATTTTCACCTGAAATTCAGGGTAAAAATTACATACACATGCACAATATACATAGCAGTGTCTATGGTATTTACTTAGCTTTGATAGGCGGGGTTGAGCACTCTGGCAAGGAATTAACAGCTGCCACTCGCATAATGCAAAGCTCTTTGAATGAATTGAACACTCTGGTATCCAGTAAGGCAAAATGTAAACAAACAAAAGCTACTGCATAATGCCTTATAATTCCCAAGCAAGCCTATGTGGACTGATGGCCGAGCAGTATGATACTAAGTCTAGCATAAAGTCGGGCAGGTTTCAATCCCCGCTTGAAGCATCTCACGTGTCTAGCCACACTGAATAGTTGTGATACAATTTTATTTATATATATATATATATATATATATATATATATATATATATATATATATATATTGAGATATATATTCCCCTACCCCCGTAGGGTTGAGTTCTCTGGCGAAGAAGTAATCGTGTTGCCATTAGCGTTTATTGCAAGCCTCTTCATAGATGAATTGAGGCCTCGGCAACTGTTGAACGGATGTATGTAAACAATAATAATTGTGATTCATAACCGTCTAAAATTTACTTCGCAGCTAATGTCTCCTCATGGCTGAATGGTTAGAAGCCTTGGCTTGGCGTTTGAGTCAACCGGGTTTCGATCCCAGCTACGGGAAGATACTGTCTAGCCACACTGATGAGTTCTGATAGAACGAAACAGATCTGTCTGTGTTGGGTAGGGTTTTATGGCATATCAACCATTGTAGGTTATTTAATGCCAAATCCATTTTTATGTAAATAATCTGTTCTATTTAAAACAATTCAGTTTAGCATAAGTACACAGTTTAATTGTCAAAAACATTTCCATTTCAAACTATTCAAGCAGTTATATGTAACAATTCAGTTAGGTGTAAATACAGTTTTAATGTCAAAAACAGTTCCATTTGAAATAATTCAGTGAAGCATAAGCACGCAGTTTAAATGTAAGTGGGGTTTAATTGTGAAAAACATTTCTATTTCAAGCAATTCAGTTTACTCAAACAATTCAGTTTAGCATAAGTATGCTGTTAGTTCTATTTAATCCATAGATAGGGCCCTATCAGGTGCTACCACTCCAGGCCAGAGTGGACCTGGGAGCGATGGCAATGAAGGGGTACTCCACATTCCCCAAAGCTCCAGCACTGCTGGAACCTCACCATCAGATTGTTTAGTGTCATATCCAGGACACTCGTTGGGGGTGGGGGTGGTCTTACCCCTCAGCAGAGAAGCAGTTGGTGTATTTTACAGCCCCAGCCGACTGGGCAAAGATCTACACACACGCAATCATGTTGTGCTGTAAGCATGGATTTCCCTGACACTCGCCATTCGTCTCTATCATCCATCCCTTCCAGCAGGTCATCTAGATAGTCTAGACCCTGTGTCCGTACAGAGTTGTTGTAGATAAGTTCTAGTTGGTCGCTCGACACTTGTCTGTCCGTGTGAAGGGAGTCCATAGGAGAAAGTCGCTTATAAGTTTGTCTTTAATTCTCGAGCAGTATCCCACATGTCTTGTTCGTCTTATTTGGATGGTTTTAGTATACATACACACACACACACACACACACACACAAAGGGTGTTTCAGAAAAACGTCATTTCTTAATCTAATAACTTGACCAATTCTCACTCAAATTTTAACAGCATGTGTAGAAATAACACAAAAACCTGTTTAATGTTTGAATGCCTTTTCTTTCCCAATGAATGACACTTCTATACTTAAGAAAAAAAAAATTAACTTAGAATTTTGAGTTGTTTCCACACGTTAAACTTTGAGATCATTTGAACAAGAATTGATCAATTTTTCTGAAACACTTTGTACATATACATAGAGAAAGCACCTCTGGTGGTGTAATGGTTATCACAAACGAGCAAACCTACACGAGTGAGTTTGAGTCTCATTGGGTGCCCCATTCATTTGGCCTTGTGCCACATTGAAGTAAAGAGCTTCGTAAATTACGAAGGGCACTTTTGCTGGTGTAATAGTTAGCAAACTAGATGAGTAAACCTACACAAGCGAATTTGAGTCTCATTGGGTGCCCCATTCATTCAGCCTTGTGCCACATTGAAGTAAAGAGCTTCGTAAATTACTAAGGGCACCTTTGGTGGTGTAATGGTTAACAAGCTTGACAAACCTACACAAGTGGGTTCGAGTCTCATTGGGTGCCCCATTCAAGTAAAGAGCTTCATAAATTACTACATAGAGGAATAAAAACTCAATTTGAATGGTTAGTTTTCAGGCATGTCAACTTTTATTGGATCATTTAATGCCAAAATCAAGTTTGTCTTACCTTTTTGCAAGCAGTTACATTGTTTCAAGTAACTAATGATAATTGATAAACAATTATACCTTCAAGTAATTAACACTAATAATTAGTACATAATTATAAGATTTTGACAGACATCAACATGCGACTAGCAAAGGCATGGACAGCGATCAATAGGCTATCAGTCATATGAAAGTCAGACCTGACCAATAAAATAAGATGCAGTTTCTTCCAAGCAGCAGTCATGTTGATACTGCTGTATGGATGCACTACATGGACACTAACTAAACACTAGACAGCAACTACACAAAAATGCTGCAAGAAATAATCAACAAGTCATGGAGGCAGCACCCCACAAAGCAGCAGCTGTATGGCCACCTACTACTCATCACGAAAACTATCAAAGTTAGACAAACCAGACACTGCTGGAGAAGTAAGGACAAACTCATAAGTGACATACTCCTGTGGACCCCTTCACATGGACGAGCAAAGGCAGGACAACCAGCTAGAACCTACATACAACAGCTCTATGCCAATACGGGATGTAGCACTGAAGACCTGCTGGAAGCAATGGACAATAAAGAAGGGTAGCAAGAAAGGCTCAGGGATATCCGTGCTGATGGCGCAACATGATGACAAAGTATTATTCAATACTAATAATCTGTAAGGACTTATATGGTTGCAACAATTACTATTAAATAATGATTTATTTGCTCGTGGTTTTATGGTTTCAAATATTCCTATCCAATACAACTAATTTTCATACAGATGTAATGGACCCATTAATGAGACCCTAACATGCATTATCACTCAGGGTCAGATTGATTGTCTAGGGTTATTTTATGCCCAGAGGTTAGGGAATTGCATTCATTGTACATTTATCATATTTACCGACCCCTCCACTCAGGCAGGATATGACACAAGGTCAATTTTTTAAGTGGAGTTTAGCAGGTTTGAATTCAGAGTTTTCCTTCTCCTAGACTAGTTGCCTCACCAAGGCTGAAGAACCTCGTCTATCCTACTATTTACCCATAGCTGGAGGGAGAATAATTGGATTCATACCTTTCCCAAGGGTATTAGTGCTATGTGAAATGTAATTAGTCTCGTCCAGGATTTGAACTCGTGTCACCGTGTCCATTTCCTACGACGATAACCATTACAGCATGGGCATTCATTGTACATTTATATTTACATTTTTGTGTCATTGTTTCCTGAAGTTTTTTTTTTTTGTACAGAGTTATGTGATATCAAGCATTTCTTTCTAATAGAAATAATTTACACACAATTGTATGGTTTCAAGTATTCCTATCTAATATTAATAATTATATGGTTTCAAGTAAGTATTTCTATTTATTAAGTCATTTGTTTGCACAAAGATGGCTTCAAGTAAATAATGATAATCCTTAGTAAATAATTCTAGCTTCAAGTAACTATTCTTTATACAAATAATTTACAGTTATATGATTTCAAGTAACTAATAATAATAATCCTTAGTAAACAAAGCTTCAAGTGATGATTCATATTACAAATAATTTACTATTATAAGGCATCAAGTATTTCTATCGGATATGAATAATTTTTGAACAAATGTATTTGACCAATAGATGCGAGTCTAACAGGTAGTAACACTCTGGGTCAAAGAGGACCTGGGAGTAATGGCAATGAAGGAGATACTTTACACTACCTAGATCTCCAGATTTAGAGTTTCATCATGATACAATTTAGTGTTATATCCAGTATAGCCCATTTCCTAAGAGGAAGAACCTCACACCATTACAGGGGATATACTTAGTGCATTCTAAACCCAGGTGACAGAGTGATCCTGATTAAAGTGGATCTGAGAGTAATGGCAGCAAAGTGGTGACTCCAAACTCCCAATAGCTTCAGAAGTGAAACCTCACCACCAGACACAAGAATTTAGGATGATTCTGTATCACCTACCATCATTTAAGTAATTTAATATCTATTTCTAATTTACTAGGGCGAGTCAAAAGTTGCGCAATATTTTAGTACATGCTAGTTTGTAGTAAATATTTCAAGCTGTAGTTGGTAGTATTGTAGTAGTTGGTGCATCAATATGCATATCATTTCAATGGGTGTCATTTGAAAGCGGTACAGATGAATGTGTAACGTAGTCTAATTCAGGAATTTATGTTCAAACAGGACTATAACGCTGTACAAGTAACCAAAAACATTTGTTGGGTGAAAGGTCAGAGTGCAGCTGATTGGTTTGGTTTGGTTTTATAGCAGATCAACCATTGTAGGTTATTTAATGCCAAACCATTTTCATACTTATAAACAGTTCTTTGCCCAGTCAGCTAGGGCTGTAGAATACAGAGACTGCATCATTGCAGAGGGGTAAGACCCAACCCCCAACAAGTGTCCTGTATAAGACACTAAACAATCTGATGGTGTGACTCCTGTCCTGCTGCAACTTTGGGGAATGTGAGGTACCCTTTTATTGTTATCACTCCCAGGTCCTCTCTGTTCCAGAGAGGTAGCACCTGATAGGGTCCTAACTGTCTGTTTAACTAAACTGAATAGCTTGAAATAGAAATTTTTTTTGACAATCAAACTGTGTACTTATGCTAAATTATATTTTTTGAAATAAAACTACGTATTTGTATAAAAATGAATTTCGCATTAAATAAACTATAAAGGTTGATATGCCATAAAGCACAAACAAACAGTTCTATTTCAAGCAATTCAGTTTAGCATAAGTATGCAGTTTAAATGTCAAAACAGTTCTATTTCTAATAATTCAATTTAGCATGAGTAAATTGTTTAGTACTTTTTAACCCACAGATAAGACCCTATCAGGTACTACTTAGTACTCTGGGTGATGGTGGACCTGGGAGCGATGGCAATAAAAGAGTACCCCAAATTCCCCAAAGCTGCAGTATTACAGGAGCTTCACCATCAGATTGTTTATTGTCATATCCAGGACACTCATTGTGGTGGTAGGGGTCTTACCCCTCTGCAGAAATGCAGTCATGGATTCTGCAGCACCAGCCAACTGGGCCATAGTGTAGTTGATTTCAGTACAGTAACTGGATGATAGCAGGAATCTTGATGATCAGGTTAACTTTAAACTGTGCTCCAAGCCATAGAGGCAAATTCGATACGCAGCACTTGAAAGCATCAGGCAAGCTTAACATCTAACAGTCCAGTTTGGTTTGTCACTTTCATGAGCTCAGTAAAAGAATTCATAGATGGTGAATTATGCCTTACATTACCAAATTTAGAATTGGAATGGATAGCATAAGAAATGTAATCAGCAACACAAGTTCAAATCCTGAACAAGGCTATTAACATTTCACATATCACTAATACCCTTGAGAAAGTATGAATCCAATAATTCTCCCTTCAGCTATGGGTAAATAAGAGAGTGGACTGGGCTCTTCAACCTTGGTATCGAAACCAGTCTCGGAGAAGGAAAACTATACATTCAAACCTGTTAAACGTTACTTAAAATTGACCTTGTGTCACATCCTGCTCATGCAGATGGGGTTTGACCCCTAGCATTTAGTTGATAAATAAATTCTATCTTTATAATTATCTAACATGAATAGTGTTGGTTTCTTTTTTAATGGCATATCAACCTTTATGGGTTATTTAATGCTTAAGCCATCCTTGTAGAAACACAGTGATACTATTTACCCTATAGCTGGAGTGATAAAGAAGTTCCCATCTTTCTCATGAGTATTAGACTATAAGTGAATGTAACAGTGTGACTGGAGTTTGAATTCACTCACTACAATGGAGACTCCCTAAACAACAGTTGACAAGCCATTTGAGGAACCCCAATTATCTACAGAATGAAAAGAATCTTATCACAGGTAAGTTTGTCATCTTGCACTCAGGTTCTGGCATATGTAGTAACCAATCCGACCACTTTGCTTTTATCTAAAAATAGAAATAGATTGAGGTATTTTTTTTGGGGGGGGATGAGAGGACATCAAATTCCAAGACATCAGAGACATCATTCATTTTGACATGTTTATAAACACACATACAATGATATATCAGATTACACAAGACATCAAGTATATGATTGGCCCAGTTCTAGACTTAGCTTAATAAATGAGAGTTTGGAGGGGGGGAGGCACAAACCACATTGACAAGTTCAGCTTTCAGTCCCCACAATCGATAAGAAAGTAATGAAACCACCCCCAGGTTGGACAATGAACATGTATGAAAATGTTCAGTTCATATTTGCCTTTTCAGAATTCACCAAATAATCTTGGAATATTTGAAATAATATTTGATAGCATGATGTTCTAAGAAATAAAATCCTGGTACCTTGGTTTCAATAGATTAAGAGAGAGAAAGACAGAAAGAGACAGAGAAAGATAGAGATAGACATAAAGAGACAGAAAAAGTCAAAGAGAGAGAGAGCCATAAAAAGAGAAAGTCAAAGAGAGAGAGTCATAAAAAGAGAAAGTCATAAAAAGAGAAAGTCAAAGAGAGAGAGTCATAAAAAGAGAAAGTCAAAGAGAGAGAGAGAGTCATAAAGAGAGAAAGTCAAAGAGAGAGAGAGAGAGAAAGAAAGAAAGAAAGAGACAAAGAGAGAGAGAGAGTCAAAGAGAGAGAGAGAGAGTCAAAGAGAGAGAGAGAGAGTCAAAGAGAGAGAGTCAAAGAGAGAGAGTCAAAGAGAGAGAGAGAGTCAAAGAGAGAGAGAGAGTCAAAGAGAGAGAGAGAGTCAAAGAGAGAGAGAGAGAGAGAGAGAGAGAGAGAGTGAGTCAAAGAGACAGACAGAAAGATAGATAGAGAAATAGATAAAAAGAGAGAGACAGACAGGCCAAAAACAGAGACAGACATATACTTTTTAAGAAAAATATTGTCAGAGGTGTACTTATGTGTGTGCAATACCATATAAACTCTAACAGGATGTTTGTAAATAAGTCTGAAATTCAATCTAGAAATAACTTTCTCTGGAAAATAATAAAAACACAGGCATGAAACCTGAAACCAGGAACTTGGTATTAAAAGACCAACCAAAAAGTAAAAAAAATGCTAATACCAGAATCACTTTCTGAATCAAGAACCAATCACAAATCCAAGATCTTTAAGCTAAACATGATGCCTAGCCAAAAAAAAATTTTTTTCTGTTTTTAAAGATAACTACTTTAGCAGATGTGGACAAGATTGCAGTGTCAGACAATAATCATTCATCAGAAGATATAAAATGAAAAAAAAAGAAAATTTGCAGCTAGTCAACAAGGTTAGTGGGAATGGGGGGGAGAAGTCAAAGAATCAGAATGTATCAGGAGAGATTTGGTCCTGATAGACATATGAGGTTCTTAATGGTACCACCACCAGCACCAGCGCCACAAGACTGCTTGAAAGCAAAGCCAATAGAGGCAACACCCAGATAGTAAGTTATCAAATTTAATGTGTTTGTTGCCAATATATGTACACATCTAGAATCCTTCAGACACACCTCAAACATTGCGTTCACAGATCGGAATATCATTTTTAAGAGGCAAAGTGGCTCTTTGTATATTTTTCTCATTACAGAGCAGAGATACCACTGCTACGTGAGGTTTCACAAACCAATAATGTTCATACCAATTAGATCCAGAGATTATATATATATATATATATATATATATATATATATATATATATATACACACACACACACACAATTTCTAAGCACAAGCCGGATGCAACTCAAGGTCAATAATTTAAAGAGTTTTCCTTTAGACTGGTTACCTTACCATGGTTAAAGAGCTTAGTCTGCCCTACTATTTACCCACAACTGGAAAAAAAAAACAGATGGATTCCTGCCTTTCGCAAGGGTATTAGCACAAAGTGAAATGCAAACATCCTCATCCAGAACATGAACCTAGGTTGCAGATTTTATTTCCTATAAACAATAACCATTACACTAAGCACTCCTCCTTGTTTCAAGAAAATAATCTTTAGCTTCAAATTACTATTCTTAATACGAAAAGTTTGTATAAAAATGCTTGGGTACTTTATCATGGGGTAATGTCTAATGAGCTAGTCTTTACAATGTACTCATCACCTTGTGTCAGACCGAGCTAAATTAAAATACCAATAGCAAATAAGTCTTGCACATTTGAAAGTATAAAACTGACTAATTGGAAAAAGGATTTCTCTGACCAACATAACCAAAATATTTACCCTTAGAATCACCATACCTGTGAGTCTCCACACAGGATACCTAGTTGAAAATATAAACTACCATATTCTATTTATATTTACCCAACCCCTCTGCTTGGGCAGGATATGACACAAAGTTAGACAAACCAGACACTGCTGGAGAAGTAAGGACAAACTCATAAGTGACATACTCCTGTGGACCCCTTCACATGGACGAGCAAAGGCAGGACAACCAGCTAGAACCTACATACAACAGCTCTATGCCAATATGGGATGTAGCACTGAAGACCTGCTGGAAGCAATGGACAATAGAGAAGGGTAGCAAGAAAGGCTCAGGGATATCTGTGCTGATGGCGCAACATGATGACAAAGTATTATTCAATACTAATAATCTGTAAGGACTTATATGGTTGCAACAATTACTATTAAATAATGATTTATTTGCTCGTGGTTTTATGGTTTCAAATATTCCTATCCAATACAACTAATTTTCATACAGATGTAATGGACCCATTAATGAGACCCTAACATGCATTATCACTCAGGGTCAGATTGATTGTCTAGGGTTATTTTATGCCCAGAGGTTAGGGAGTTGCATTCATTGTATATTTATCATATTTACCGACCCCTCCGCTCAGACAGGATATGACACAAGGTCAATTTTTTAAGCGGAGTTTAGCAGGTTTGAATTCAGAGTTTTCCTTCTCCTAGACTAGTTGCCTCACCAAGGCTGAAGAACCTAGTCTGTCCTACTATTTACCCATAGCTGGAGGGAGAATAATTGGATTCATACCTTTCCCAAGGCTATTAGTGCTATGTGAAATGCATTCAGTCCAGGATTTGAACTCGTGTCGCCATGTCCAATTCCTGCGACGATAACCATTACACCACGGGCACCACCTTAAACTACCATATTCTATTATTTAACTGCCAGATTGGCTACATTGTTAGGCAATAGAGATGAAGAATTAGGTATTCCCAGGTCAGAATTTAGGCCACTTATAATAATTCTAAAGCCATTAGGTTTGGTTTTATGCATACCAACCAATGTAGGTTATTTAATGATAAAACCTTTTTATACATATATATTAAATACATGATTAATATTTTTAAACTAGCCTGAGCTCTTTTTTTTTTTTTTTCAATTAAATGGTTTCACTTATTTTTATCAAATACAAATAGTTAAATGTAAAAACAATTCTATTTCAAATAATTCAGTTTAGCATGTCAACAAATTTAAATGGTTGCAAGTATGACTATGTATCACTAACAATTAAATCAAAACATCAATCACTTGCTTACACACAGTTACAATTATATAATATAATATAATATATATAAATAAAATAAACGATCAGTTCAGTTTAGTATAAGTACACAGTTTAAATGTCAAACAGTTCTATTTGACCCATAGGTAAGACCCTATCAGGTGCTACCACTCTGGGTCAGAGTTGCCATGGGAGCAATGGCAATGAAAGAGTACTCTATATTCTCCAAAGCTCCAGCATTAATAGAGACTCGCCATCAGATTGTGTAGCCTCATATCTAGGACACTCATTGAGGTGGGGGTCCTACCCCTCTGTGGGGATACAGTAGGTGCATTTTACAGCCCCAGACACTTAGGTATTAAGGATTATGGTTTACTCCCAGGACTACACCAATATGAGCCAAATTAAGGGTGTAACAAACACCTTTTGAAATGTATAAAAATTGATAACTACTACAGTTACTTGGACTGACATTGGAAGCATTGTTGTGAAAATATAAGCACCAATGAAACTATTAGCTAAAGGGTGAGTATTACTTACAAGAACCTGGCTACTTTAAGCTGTCCTAAACTGAACAGTTGCCCAGTTGGCTGGGGGTGTAGAATACACCAACTGCACATTTGCAGAATGGTAAGACCCCCAACGAGTGTCTTGGATAAGACACTAAACAACCCGATGGTGAGGTTCCAGTGATGCTGGAACTTTGTGGAGTCCCCATTTATTGCCATCGCTCCCAGGTTCCTTCTGGCTAGGAGTGATAGCACCTGATAGGGTCCTATCTATGGGTCAAATAGAACTGAACTGCGTACTTATGCTAAACTGAATTATTTGAAATAGAACTATTTTGACATTTAACTGTGTGTTTATGCTAAACTGAATTGTTTAAATAAGAACTGTTGGACTAAACTGAATAGCTTGAAATAAAAATGTTTTTTGACATTTAAACTGTGTACTTATGCTAAACTGAATTGTTTGAAATAACTGTTTATAAGTATCAAAAATCGATTTGGCATTAAATAACCTACAAAGGTTGATATACCAACCAACCAATAAACTGAACAGTCACAAGAAAGTAAATATGGGAATTTACAGCTCTTATTTTAGGACAAATTGTATAATAATGCAATACTATTACCAACAAGATTTGGAAAAACTAATGACATGGTTTTCATTACAACAAGACAATGGAAGAAGAGAAAGAGAGAGACAGGGTTGGAATGGACAGAGATACAGAGTGGAGATGAAAAGAGAAAAAGAGATTAGATAGGAAAGAAGGAAAGAGAAAGGGTTGGAAAAGAGAGAGAGAGAGAGAGAGAGAAGAGGCAAGATAGAAGAAAAAGAGATGAGAGAGAAAGGAAAAAGATGCAAGAGAAAAAGAGATAGAAAGGCAAGAGAGAGAAAGAAGGAGGATTAGCAAGAAAGGAGAAAAAAAAGGTGAAAGAGAAAGAGGAGAAAGAAAGGGTGAAAGGGAAACAGAATGAGAGAGAGAAAGAATGAGAAAAAGATGTGACAGAGAGAGACAGACAGACAGAATGAGAAAAACATATAAGATGAGAGAGAGAGGCAGAATTAGAAGAAAGAAAAAAATGACAGAGAGAGGCAGAATTAGAAGAAAGAAAAAATGACAGAGAGAGAGGCAGAATTAGAAGAAAGAAAAAAATGACAGAGAGAGAGGCAGAATTAGAAGAAAGAAAAAAATGACAGAGAGAGAGGCAGAATTAGAAGAAAGAAAAAAATGACAGAGAGAGAGGCAGAATTAGAAGAAAGAAAAAAATGACAGAGAGAAAGGCAGAATTAGAAGAAAGAAAAAAATGACAGAGAGAGAGGCAGAATTAGAAGAAAGAAAAAAATGACAGAGAGAGAGGCAGAATTAGAAGAAAGAAAAAAATGAAAGAGAGAGAGGCAGAATTAGAAGAAAGAAAAAAATGAGAGAGAGAGGCAGAATTAGAAGAAAGAAAAAAATGAGAGAGAGAGGCAGAATTAAAAGAAAGAAAAAAATGAGAGAGAGAGGCAGAATTAAAAGAAAGAAAAAAATGAGAGAGAGAGGCAGAATTAGAAGAAAGAAAAAAATGAGAGAGAGAGGCAGAATTAGAAGAAAGAAAAAAATGAGAGAGAGAGGCAGAATTAGAAGAAAGAAAAAATGAGAGAGAGAGGCAGAATTAGAAGAAAGAAAAAAATGAGAGAGAGAGGCAGAATTAGAAGAAAGAAAAAAATGAGAGAGAGAGGCAGAATTAGAAGAAAGAAAAAAATGAGAGAGAGAGAGGCAGAATTAGAAGAAAGAAAAAAAAATGAGAGAGAGAGGCAGAATTAGATAGAGAGAGAGAGACAGACAGAATTAGAAAGAAATGAGAGCTAGAGAGTCAGACAGTATTAGAAAAAAAATGAAAGAGAGACACAGACAGAGAGACAGAATTAAAAAGATAGACAAACATCAACAGCCAATTGGAAAGAAGGTGGAAAAGAGAGAATTAAAAAGAGAGATGTATATTATTGGAATGAAGCGAGAATAGAGAGTAAGAAATAATTCAAAAAGAGTTAGGAGAGTCACTCAATCTTTTCTCCATTAAAGATAACAAACTGTACCAATTCACTCCAGTGGAAATGCACAAGTCAACCTAAATTCTGACTGTAGAAGAGTAGGATGTGATATAAGACAACGGAGGTGAGGAATGAATTGAGGAGGGTGCAAAGCAAAAAGATTAGGGAGATTTTTTTTTTTAAGTCTTATAAAAACAACCAGCAGTTAAGAAAAGTAGGGCTGCTGTTAGAAAAAAATAAAAAAGATTGAAAGATGAGGCTTCTTTATATTATGTTGTGTACAGTCTCTGCAACTGAAAATACCATTTATCTATCAGAGCAAATATTTTGATGTCAATACAATTGTTGTCTGCTAGGAAGAAATTAACCAATTGTTTGGTTTCTTTGTTTTAAAGGTATATAAACTGTCATGGGTTATTTAATGTCAAAACTATTCTTGTAGAAGAACAGTGATACTATTTAACCCATAGATGAGGGTTAGGGTTAGGGTTCTTACCTTTCACAAGGGCATTAGTCCAAAAGTGAATGTCATAGCATAAGGAGTTTAAAATCACTCACTTTGAGGCTTCAACCACTTGTCAAAATATCTGCCAAATGGATGCAGGAATTCCAACTTTTCATTAAAAAGTTGTTATATTGGTGCATATCATGATGAAGGAATAAAGAAATGACACTTGGTTATAAAAACATAAGTCTCTTTATTCTTTCTTAGGGTTGAAACTTTTGTAAGCATGAAAGAGAGACAGGAAGATGAAAACAGACAGAGGAGTGTTATATTGACCCATATCTATTAAGCCACATTGTGCCTTCATATTGAGGGCTCTACAGTCCCTCCTCTGGCACTTGCTAGCCTCTTTGTGTGACTGACTGTGTCTGACCATCTGACTATTACTACCCATGGGTACCTGTGTATACATAATTTCCCAACACCCACGCATTACAGTTGTCAACTCATGCGAGTTACTTACACCCACATATTGCTGTCTTCCTGCTTACACAACTGGAACAGGACAGATCTGTCAAAGGTCAATATGCAACAATATCAGGTTGTTTGGAAAATACTGTTTGATTTTATTATACACTGTTTAAATTCTATTCTAACATAATTTTAATAATAGCTGTTTAAAAAATTCACATCCCTAATGATTAAAGGATCCTCTATGTTAATTTTCTATCACTTATTTCAGAATTTGATTTTGAAAGTTATATACCCCTAGTCATGAATATGGAAAAAAAAGTGATGCATTTACTTTTCAAACTAGGTCATAAAAATGACAAAACTAGGTCAGATGTTGTCAGGACAACATTGCAGAAGCTCCCTGACTTGAGTGAGATGTAATTACCCCCACTCCTCCACTCCAATTTTTAAGCAGAGTTCAACAGGTTTGAACTCAGTTTTCCTTCTCCTAGAATGGTTGCCTAACCAAGGCTAAAGAACTCAGTTTACCCTACTATTTACCCATAGCTGGAGGGAGAATAATTGGATTCATACCTTTCCCAGGGGTATTAGTGCTATGTGAAATGCAATCAGTCTCGTCCAGGATTTAAACTTGTGTCGCCATGTCTATTTTCTACGATGATAACCATTACACGACGGCCACCTACCTCCTCACCGACTTTGCCAAATTCACTTCATCTCTCACACACCAATTACAATTTTTTTTAAGCATCTGGACACTTTTTTCACACCAATACATATTTCATTCCAAAGGAGAAGTAGAAATTATATTTAAAGATTTTTTGGCATCAAAAACTCTAAAGTTTTATCATACAGGCATTGTTAATCAATGGCAGAAATGAAAAGATGTTCAGGGATCATGTTTTGACTGATTAAAACACCATTTTAATTCATTATTTTTATTAAAAAAAAAAAAAAAAGAAAAAGGTGACTCTAAAATTGAACATTATATGGGCACCTCAGATGGTGTAACGTTTAGCAAGCTAGAGTAGCAAACCTTCACAAGTGAGTTTTAATCTCGTATGAGATTAAAACTCACTTGTGAAGGTTTGCCTTGTGCCACATCTAAGCAAAAAGCTTAGTAAATTCAACTAAAATTGAACATTATTTTCTGAACAACCTAATACTGATAATGCCTTGTCAGTAAATCTTGTTTCCTAGTTTATCTAAATAAAGTTAAGTTGGCAACTGTAGTCGAGGGCGACCAGAAGACTACCTTTTCAATAGATTTTCCCTGGATTGCTCCACTTTATCCTTGATATGTACCTTATATTGCTGAGTGTTAAGCAAGGAGGCATCAAGTAACATTTTTAAAGTCTTTGATATAACACGGCTTGGGATTGAACCCAGGTCTCCTGGACCATTGGCGAAAACTACCCACTAAATACATTACTAAAATTCTTTTCATCATATTTACCAACCCCTCCGCTCAAGCAGGATATGATACAAGGTCAATTTTTAAGCAGCGTTTAACAAGTTTGAATTCAGATTTTTTCCTTCTCCAAGACTAGTTGCCTCACCAAGGCTGAAGAACCTAATCTGCCCTACTATTTACCCATAGCTGGAGGGGAAATAATTGGATTCATACCTTTCCCAAGGGTATTAGTGCTATGTGAAATGTAATCAGCCTCGTCCAGGATTTGAACTCGTGTCGCCGTGTCCATTTCCTGCGACGATACCCATTACACCATGGGCACCTCCATAAACTAACAACATATGATGCTACGAGAATCATAAAAAAATAGCTGGCAACAGCAAGCACTGATTACAGTTGCCCCCTTTTTCTACAGTGATGAATCCTTTCATATCTGAGAAGACCCTTAACATCACCTACTTTATTGACTACTGTGCCAGGAACTTTTTCTTTGTTGGAGAGTCAGTGTATTTTCACTCCATCAACTGTCTTTTCAACTCAAGCTTAGAGTGGCAAATCCATATTCAGCTCATTTGTAAACATCTTTATAAGTAAAATATGCTTCTTCATACACATCACACATTCTTTTATAAATTTCTCAGACACCAAAGTTTTGATGACAGACTTATTGAAGCCTGCAGAACTCTGATGTGCCATAATTTTGAATAGCCTTAAAACAAATATTTTTCTTAGGTTAAAATAATTTTTTCAATAAACCAATTTCAAACAATGTAGCATTTACATTTATGCAAAAAAACATTGTTTTTTGCTGGGGGGGGTCTTATTTCTGCAATGACCAGTGTGTGTGTGTGTGTGTGTGTGTGTGTGTGTGCGTGTGTGTGTGTGTATGCATAATGATAATACTGAAGTAATAATGATGAAAATATGGTTGATGACAAGATAATACAAGGGAATAAGTATATTACAATACTATATATGTTTTTGTTTCTGTCAAGGTAGGTTCTACTGGACCCCAGACTACAATGAAAAAATTCAGTTTCCCTAAGATAAAACATTTTGATAAAAAATATCTTATAAAAGGTTTATTACAACTCAAGCAAGTCAAAAGTTTAGCATTATTTTGCAATATGCTCAGTTGTAGCACATATATAGGGTGTCTCAATATATATGGGATCTATGTGACTGCTAATAACTAATTATAATGTCTTATTTTTGTTTCAGATTTGAAAAGAGTAATCCTCAGTCATGATGCCCTGGACAAGAGAGTAAAAAATATTTTGCATCACTACTTATTTGGAGACAAAATTATTCAAAATTGTCTCAAAATAGATGCAACGCATTAATATGATAATAATTTATTACTGAAACAAGAACTAAAAAAAAATTGCATGTCCTGGAAGCTGATATGATAATAATAAATAAAAAAAAATAAATAAATAAAAAAAAACCTGATTAGACATCCAAGCTCAAAGGATGCATTTTTTACAGGATATGTTCCAAATGAGCACCATTACACTTGTCTCAGTAATAAATCTTTCTCATATTAATGGGCTGCATCTATTTTGAGATACCCTGTATCACATGACCAATAAAGTTCAAGCCACTGTGCTTGGAGTATCATGGTAATTAGTGCATTGACACATTGTACATTGCTTCACTTCATGTGTGATTTGAAAGTAACACAGATGAATGTGAAACGTCTAATTTGGGAATTGATGCCTTACGAGGTTGAACTGGATCATAACACCATAGAAGTCACCAAGAATACTTGTTGGAAAAAAGAAAAGAGAAGTCTAAGTTGATTACAGAAATTGAAGGGTTGAAGAAATTTTGCTTGGGTTGCAAGAACCTCTATGATCAGGCAAGGTCTGATAGGTCTAAAAGTATGGATTCCATTGATATGCTCCAACACTCAGAGCATTAATAAAGCTCTGTCTTTCACAAATTATCATGAGCTGCCAAATTGTGTCATATATTACCAAAATATAGCTAAACTTTTGACCCTAGAATTTGAAATTTTGCAAAATTTGATGAAATGATGCTTATATATTGGGGGTGGGGTTGACCCAAAGAAAAAAATTCTGAGCATTAATCTACCTTAAATAATTCTTTTCACAATTACAATTTTCTTTTTTTTTTTTTTAAACAGAGGATTTAACTTTTTTCAAATTTTATTTCCTTGTTGACATAGAACAAAGAACCAAGTGAAAAAAGCACTTAAGACAAAAGAAAATATAAAATAAAATTGGGAATAATGATTGATTATCATTTATTTTATCTTTTTTTAAACTAGTAATACTAGGGTTCTTGGGAACCTTAGCACTTTCCCCCTTCAAGCATTATTACCAATTTTATTTTAAACAAACAACAAACCTTAAATTTAAAAAAAAATCCCTAGAAGACTAGCCCTGTCAGCTAGAGCTGCAGAATATATCAACTGCATTTCTGCAGAGAGGTAAGACTTCCTTAACGAGTGTCCAGGATATGACACTAAACAATCTGATGATGAGTTGCCATTGCTCCCGGGTCCACTCTGACCCATAGTGGTTGTTTGTTTAAAATAAAATTGGTAATAATGATTGAAGGGGGAAAGTGCTAAGGTTCCCAAGGACCCTAGTATTACTAGTTTAAAAAAAAAATAATAATAAGCATCACAAACTAGCATCACCAAAATATTGCAAAACTTTTCACTCACCCCAGTATTAACAGTGAAAAGAAAAAATTGATTCTTTGATATTTCTTTTTCTAAGCAAGCAGTTCAAAAGGAATTGTGTCTGGTCTGACAACTAAACAAGGAAAATAACCCATTCATGCTTTGAATATTCACGTTTTTCAAATGGCTCGACATGTGATTCATAGTACCTGGATTAGGTTGAGAAAGAGGAAGGGGAGTGGACAATTTTCTTTCTTTTTCAAAGCAGAATTCTGGAAACTAAACGTTTTGGGTTTTTTTTTAAAATTAATTCAGTATAAACACAAATCTGAGACTGTTACCAACCGAAAAAACAAATTACTCATTTCTTTTTATTCTTTTTTTTTTTTTTGTAAGAGAATTTTTTTTAATTCTTAACATGCAATTTATTCCCATGAGAAAATGCTTTTCACCAAAATTCTATGCATTTGAACTAGCATTTTTTTTTATTTTTTTTTTATTTTGGAGAAGAGGGGGGAAAATTAGTTGGTGAACCAAAAAGTTTTTCTTGCTTCATTAAATAAAAATAAAAGACTTAAAAGAAAAAATGAACCTTGTTTTTGATTTAATTTTCAACAAAATTCATTGAACAAAAGTCACCATTTTGTCCCAGCATCTTTTAGCCAACTTTCCAATGACCTACCCAGTACATTTTTATCTTCCACAACAAAGAATTACTTAAGGTGCCTTTTGCAATCTTTTAAGGATTTGATTTGGTTTAAAGGCATATCAACCATTGTAAGTTATTTAATGCCAATCCTTTGAATACATATATATTAAATATATATAATTTCTAAACACATTTTGTAGATAAGATTTTTAAACAAACCTGAGCACATTTTTTTGCACACAGTTAAATAGTTTTGCTTATTTCTATCTAATACGAATAATTCTATTTACTATTAATCATTTGTTTGCACACAGTTAAATGGTTTCAAGTATTGCTATTTAACACTAACAATTCAATTAAACATCAGTCATTTGTTTACACACAGTTAAATGATCAAACAGTTCAATTTCAAGCAATTCTTTTTAACATAAGTCATTTGTTTGCACTCAGTTAAAATGTCTAACAGTTCTATTTGACCAATAGGTAGTGCTACCACTATGGGTCAGAGTGGACCCGGGAGCAATGGCAACTCATCATCAGATTGTTTAGTGTCATATCCAGGACACTCATTAAGGAAGTCTTACCTCTCTGCAGGAATGTAGTTGATATATTCTGCAGCTCTAGCTGGCAGGGCCAGTCTTCTAGGGATTTTTTTTTTAAATTTAATTCCCCAAAGCTCCAGCATTGCTGGAACCTCACCATCAGATTGTTTAGTGACATATCCAGGACACTCATTGGGAAAGTCTTACTCCTCTGCAGAGATGCAGTCAGTATATTCTCTAGCCCCAGACAACTGGGCCCACACAGCTGTATGGTTATAAATAACTTATAATAATCCTTAGTAAATAATTTAACAGTTCTATTTGACGTAAAGATGGATGCTACTAAGTACTACCAATCCAGGTCAAAGTGGACCTGGGAGTAATGGTAATAAAGGGGTAGCTCTACTCTCCTCAGGGCTCCAGAACTGAAGCCTCAACATAAGAGGCAGTTTAATGCCATACCCAGGACACGATAAGTTTGAATAAATCTATAAAAAAAAAAATTTTCCCCCTCACCTCCACCAAAAATAAATTTAAAAAAAATTTTTTTTTTTTTTTTTTTTTCCTATATTGCAACTGCTAGAGTGAGTATTGCTGCTGACCTTTCTCCTGTTTTAATCACTCATGAACGAATGCCCAAATGTGAATCAGACTTTTCTTATTACTTTTAACTATACACACAGATATTGTGCATATATATTTGCATAAAAGAAAGGAGAGGCCAAAAAAAAAAAAAAAAAAAATATCAACAAAGACCAAAACCACAGTGCTTTACCCATAAAAAAAAAAAAAAAAACTTACTCATTTCTAACTGTACTAACATAATCAACCGTATCCTCACCTCCGACATCTACCCACATCTAATTATTCATGCAATGATCATAAGACATCAAATATGCACATTAAATTATCAAGATTCCTAACTGGTTTCACAACTTGCATACAAAGCAGGTAACAAACATACCCAGATAGGTTTTATAAGTACCCTCTTTCAGAGAGGCTTAAAATATGCTGTATTCCCTACAGAGGAAAGACCCTCCTCAACCCCAAAAAAGGTGTCCTGGGTATTCCACTAACTAGTAGTGGGTAGTGAGGCTGGAGATCTGAAAAATGTTGAGTACTCCTTCATTGCCATTACTCCCTGGTCCACTCTAACCCAGAGTTATATTATATGTAAGGGTCCTATCTAAGGATCAAATACGTCGACTAAAAAATTACTTTTATTCAATAAGATCGTGTGCAAAAAAATTTAAATATAAAAATACAATAAATGCGATTCCCTAACCTGAGGGCATAAAATAACCCTTGACAGGTTGACATGTCATTAAAATTAATAAACCCAGATTAGCTACTTGGAGGATAGTAAGACTGTTTTACCAATCATTCCAATGAAGAAGCTCTTCTATGTTCATAGTAACACAAAGTATAAAATAAACTCAATCAACAGAGTCCATAATTCATTGAAATCTAAAATCGTGGTGCATTCAATAAGTTTCCAGACTTTTTTTTGTACAGGCATTTAAAATTGTTGTAGACTCTTGAAAATTCACTATGTTATTGCTATACATCTTATGAGATGAATGACCAATTTTTATGATTTCAGGTTCAAATCAACAGCTACAGCAGCAATTGGAATACACCCTACTAAAGCCTGATTGTCACAGCTAGTGAATTTCAAAAATACAATTTGGACATGAGGACACTTTAGAAGAACAATATGCAATAAAATTCCATTTTAAACTTGGAAAAAATGCCACAGAAACGTATGGAATGCTTCAGACTGCTTTTCAACCATCTTGCATGAATCAACCATCAGTTTTTGAGTGGCATAAGAGATTCAAGGAAGCCAGGGAGCCTGTGAGAGATAATGAGAGGTGTGGGAGGAGTAAGAAAGTCAATACACCAGAATTGATTGGCCAAAGGCTGAGGGTTACTATGTTGTGGTTTTAAGGGAGTTCAGGAAGAGATTCTGTCACAAGAGGCCAGCACTCTTCAAATTGGGTTAGTGGCATTTCCTCCAGGACAATGCACCAGTCCACAACTCCATCCTTGTTACAGACTATTTGACCAAGATGGGCATCAACACAGTTCCTCAGCCTCTCTATAGTCCAGACCTGACACCCTGTGACTTTTGGTTATTCCCTAAGCTCAGAGGCTGTTGTCATGAGACAATTGAGGAGATGAAAGAGGTTGTGACAAAGGTCATTGACATGCTCACACAAAAGGCCTTCCACAGGGCCTTCCAGAAGTTGTTGGAACGGTACAACAAGTGCATTGCAGCTGGAGGAGATTACTTCAAAGGGGACTAGAGTTTCATATGTGTACTATCAATAAAAGTGCACATACGAAAAGAGTCTGGAAACTTATTTAATGATCCTCGTATGTTAATAAAGAGCTTAGCTGAATCCAAACCTTTTCATGTTTAAAGGCTACATTGAAATCTGTTATGCTTTGCTTTTATGGCACATCAATCATTGTAGGTTATTTAATGCCACATCATGTATATACATATATATTAAATATATATGATTTGTAAACATTTTGTTGATAACACCATTTATTTGCACACAGTTAAATGGTTGTAAGTATTGCTATGTAATATCAATAATTCAGTTTAGGCACACAGTTAAAGAGTTTCAAGTATTTCTATTCAATACTAATAATTCTATTCAACATTATTCATTTGTTTGTACACACTTAAATGATTCCAAGTATTACAATGTATCACTAACAATTCAATTGGACATCAGTCATTTTACACACAGTTAAATGGTAAAAAACTGTTTTATAATAATTTAATTTAGTATTAGTCATTCATTTGTAGACAGTTAAATGATTCCAAGTATTGTTAAGTATCACTAACAATTCAATTAAAGTCATTTGTTTACACACAGTTTAAAAATGGTCAATTTTTTCTAACTATTCAATTTAGCATAAGTCCTTTGTTTGCACACAGTTTAAATGTCAAACAGTTCTATTTGAACCATAGATAGGACCCTATCAGGTGCTACCACTCTGGGTCATAGTGGACCAAGGAGTGATGGCAATGAAAGGGTACTTCACATTCCCCAAAACTCCAAATCTGGAGCCTCACCATCAGATAGTTTGAGGTCATATCCAGCACACTCATGGTGGGGAGAATCTTATCCCTCTGCAGAGATGCTGTAGGCATATGCAACTGCTCCTGCCAACAGAGCCAAATCTGTTATGATATTCTATCTAATATTAATTTGTTTGTACAGTTAAATAGCAATACTGGAAACCATTTAACATCAGTAATTCGAATGAAGTATTCTAATGTAATATAATTTGCACACGGCTGTATGATTTCATATAACTAATAATAATCCTCAGTAAATAATCAAACAGTTCTATTTGGTCCATAGATGGGACTTTAATGGGTACTATCACTCCAGGTTAGAGCGGACCTGGAAATAATGACAATGAAGAGGTTCTCCACATTCCCCAAACGTTAAGAAGTGGAGCCTCACCATTAAATGCAACAGGTACTACCAATCCAAATCAGAGTTGACCTGGTTTCAGTTTCAGTTTGTTTACTGGCATAACAATTTTCATGGGTTATTTAAAGCTAAAGCTATCTTTGTAGAAGAATGTTAGAGGTATTATTTAACCCATAGTAGGAAGAATATGAGTTCATACCATTATCAATTCAAAAGTAATAGGGAAATCAGAGTTAAAACTCACAACAATATCACAATCCTACAAATTAGCCACTACACCACAGAGACCCCTTCCCAAGTGGACCTTGGAGTAATGACAATGACAGGGCACTCCATATTCCTCAAAGCACTAGGGCTGGAGCCGCACCATTAATAACAGTTTTGGCTCATTGGCCTAGTAGGTAGAGCATTTGCCAATGGTCCAGGAGACCAGGGTTCAATCCCAGGTCGCATCATACCAAAGACTTTAATAATGGTACTTGATACCTCCTTGCTTTACACTCAGCGATATAAGGTACATATCAAGGGTAAAGTGGAGCAATCCTGGGAAAGGAGTAGTGCCCTCCTCTACAGCTCGGTGTAGTAGCTATAGAAAAGGGAGCCTTCAGGTTGCCCTCAACTATGGTCACCAACTTTACTTTTATTATCATACCCAAGTTAAACATAAGTGGTGGGGGCTTACCCACCCCTCTGCAGTGGAGCAATTGGTGTATTCTACAAACTCAGCTGACAGGGCAGTACTATTGAACATATAAAAGTTGTCATATTATATAAATCTTATGCATTCAAGTCTTAAAGCTGATGGGAACCAACACACAAAAAAAAAATGTCTGAAAATGATCAGCATTTGATTGGTTATGTTTTATGGCATATCAACTCTTGTAGGTTATTTAATGTCAAATCTTGTTTATACATATATACTAAATATATATGATTTGGTTTGATGGTATGTCAACCATAGTGAGTCATTTAACGTCAAATCCTGTTTATACATATATTAAAGATGATTTGTAAAAGTTGTGTTTTATAGCATATCAACTCGTGGGTTATTTAATGCCAAACCTTGTTTATATATATATATATATATATATATATATATATATATATATATTGAATATATATGATTTGTTAAGGTTAGTGGTTGGTTGGGTTTTATGACAACCCTTGTATGTTATACAATGCCAAATCCTTTGTGCATGTGTGTGTATATATATATATATATATATATATATATATATATATATATATATATATATATATATACACACACACACACATAGATGTTAAATATGATTTGTAAAGGTTGGTTGGTTGGTTGTGTTTTATGGCATATTAATCCTTGTCGGTTATGCCAAATCCTTTCTGTGTGTATAGATAGATGTTAAATATATGTGATTAGTAAAGGTTGGTTGGGTGGTTGTTTTATGGCAGATGAATCCTTGTAGGTTATTTATGACAAAATCTTATTTATACATGTCTTGAATATATGATTCGTAAACATATTTCGTAGATAACATTTTTACACAGAGTTAAATGATTTCAAGTATTGCAGTCTAACACTAGTAATTCTATTCAACATTATTCATTCATTTATTCACACACAGTTGAATAGTTTCAAGTATCATCATCATCATGTTGTGCCGCCAGCACGGATATCCCTGACCCTCTCTTGCCACTTCTCCCTTTCATTCACGCCTCCAGCAGGTCTTCAAATCTACATCCTGTATCCTCACATAGCTGCTGTATGTATGTTCGAGCTGGTTGTCCTGCTTTTGCTTGGCCATATGTGGGGGTCCATAGGAGTACATCACTTATGAGCTTGTCCCTGCACGTCTGGTTTGTCTAACTTGGATAGTTTTCGTGATGGGAGGTAGGTGGCCGTATAGTTGGTGCCTTGTTGGGTGTTGCCGCCAGGACTTGTTCAATATTGCTCACAACATTCTTGTGTAATTGCCGTCCAGCTTCTTCTCCAGCCGTTTAATTAGCTTCCAAGGAGTGCATCTATACAGCAGTATCGACATGACCGCTGCTTGTTGGAAACTGCAATTCATTTTATCAGTCAGGTCAGATCTCCATACGATCGATAGCCTATCAATAGCTGTCCATGCATTCGCTAGCCGTGTGTCGATGTCTTTTTCGGTTGATGAGACACTGCTACCTAGGTAGGTGAACTTGTCTACAAGTTTCCGAGAGGTTCCACCTAGTGTGGTAATGTCAGCTGTTTGATTATAGCACATATATTCAGTTTTGTGTGCATTGACATGGAGGCCAATTGTAAATGATTAAATATTTCTATTTGACTTAGAGATGAAACCCTAACAAATACTATCACTCCAGATATCAGTGAACCTGGGAGTAATGACAATGAAGGGGGTATTCTTATTCATCAAAGGATTGAAGTTTCACCATCAGATTATTTAGTGTCATATCCAGGACACTCGTTTAGAGGTTAAGGGGAGGGATATTCTGTGCCTGCAGATATGTTGTTAGTGTATTTTACAACTCCAGCCAACTGGGTTGTTAGCATTTGGTTCTTAGCAAGTAATTATAGAAAAGATTGAATATCAAAGACCTCAACTACATTTCTTCACAATCAACATGTAACAATAGGGGTTGGTGGAAAATGATTTTCTAACAATAAAACACACTCTCAGATTACAAGAAAAGTTACATCAAAGCATGCAATCAAATTTCTAACTCCATGGACAATTCCTTTTCTTTCTATCGTTTTTTTTTTTTTTTTTTTGAGTCATAGTCTACACCAACACTTAACACTTCTAGGCTATTAACAAAAAGTAGTTGCCCAGTCGGCTGGGGCTATAGAATACACTGACTGCACCTCTGCAGAGGGGTAAGACCCTCCCCCCAATTAGTGTTCTGGATATGATGCTAAACAATCTGATAGGGAGGTTCCAGTGATTCTAGGGCTTTGGGGAATGTGAAGCACCTCTTTATTGCCATTGCTCCCAGGTCCACTCTGGTCCAGTGTGGTAGCACCTGATAGTGCTCTATCTATGGGTTAAATAGAATTAACGGCATACTTATGCTAAACTGAATAGTTTGAAATAGAAACGTTTTTGACAATTAAGCCATACTTATATTTAAACAGTGTGCTTATTCTAAACTGTATTATTTGAAATGGAACCGTTTTTTGACATTGAAACTATACTTACACTAAACTGATTAGCTTGAAATAGAAATGTTTTCACAATTAAACTGATTACATTTAAACTGCATACTTATCCTAAACTGAATTGTTTAAAATGGAACTGACTGTTTGCTTAAAAATTGATTTGGCGTTAAATAACCTACAAAGGTTGATATGCCTTAAAACCAAAACAACCAACCAACAAACAAAAAATAGGGGCTTTTTTTTAATGTACCACAGGGAGTGGATTTACATAAATATCAAAATTACAACTCAAATTTGAATTGCACAACATTTCTCTGTATCAACATGTGAACAGATGTCAAATATATAAGTCTTGGGTTTCATTGATACAACACAGAGGAATGGATCCTTAAAAGAGATTAGCACATGATGCAATTTTTTCAACTACTAAATACTACAGTCTCCATGGACAGTGTTGCTAAGTGATTAATAACTGTAGCATTAAATCTATTCAGATAGCTTTTCCTTAGAGCTGTGTACAGTACTAAAAGATGTCTTTCTCCCTACACATTTTATATATATTATAAAGCCAAAGCTAAGATCTTAAAATTCAGTTGCATGAACATGATTTCTCTGTATGTGTAAACATGTGAGCAGATGTTAAATATGTCTTGAGCTTGGCTGCCGCAGCACAGAATGAATTCTTAAATGAGGCTAGCGCATGATGCAGTCTGAGTACAGTGTTGTTATGTGACTAATTGCAGCATTAAATGCGCTTGAATATCTTGGTTTAGTAATTATTGTTTTAAATATTTTGTTATTTATATACCCACTAAATAATGACCTAACAAAAAATCACAGGTAAATTTAAACAAAATAAAACCTACTATAGATTTTACCTGCAAAATAGAAACTAACAAAACCTAAACACTTTTATTCAAATTATCTTTAATAAAAAAAAAAAAAAAAAAAAAAAAAAAAATCACAATTTAAAGTTTATCATAAACCCTCTTTTGTGTGAGCATATATATATATATATATATATATATATATATATATATATATATACACACACACACACACACAACTGAAATAACAGATGTTAGGTTAGCTCCCCGCCTTTTTCTGTATATATAATCTACTTCATTAAACATCCATTAGTGATCTAACAACACTCAATAACATCTTTTGTAAATCCTGGTGATCGTTTATTGAAACTGTTGTGGCCTGTTAGGGCCAGAAAGACATGGAAGAGAAAGTAGGTGGAGCAAGTCTATCAAATAAACAGAACATATATACAAAATAAGAGTGTTAGTACAGCAGGTAGAAGTGTCCATCAGAAACTGTCAGGTTTGACCACTGGGAAAAAGTCTCTTCAAGAGTAAAATAGGGTTAGTATTTATAAAGTAGGAAGAGTTCGTTATTGTGAAGGTAGGTCACCATAACAGAAAGCAAAACATTATAACATCAATTTTATTTCGTATTGAATTCTTCACTTTAGATTAATTCATTTTTCAATATGTTCACATTGTCAGATTCTTTTCTATTATGTACTTTTTATATAACAGCTCTATCACTGATATTGAGCACTACTCATAATACTGCAAAATTTGGTTCACCATTGACTCACCAAGTGAACTAGTAATAACCATAAACTATATATATATATATATATATATATATATATATATATATATATATATACATATATATATATATATATATACACACACACACACACAAATAAATTTTTGTTGTCGGTCCAAAGAGAATGAAAATATTTTAAAATAGCTACATCCACAAAGAGATTTATATTTTTTTGATTTATTTATTATGTTCTTACATATGTGTATGTTTCCAGCTTGCTGCTTTAGTTAGAGAACATATGGCACCAGGCTTTGTTAATTGAGTACTCAATGAGACTTGAACTCCCTCATGTTTGCAGTTAGCTGGAAACATACACATATGTAAGAACAAAATAAATAAATTCAAAAAATACAAATCTCTTCGGGGACCTACCTATTTTAAAATACATATATATATTTAGAGAGAGAGAAAATGTGTGTGTGTGCACACGGGTGCATGTATAAACATATACTGTAAATATTATTTAATAAAAAGAAACAAATCTGAATGAGCAACTATAGCAAATTTACGTAAATATTGTAAAGCAGAAGCTAAGATCTCAAATTTAAATAGCAATGGCATGAATTCTGGGCATGCATGCCCACTCACACATTTTTCCAACCTTGGAAGCAGGATTGAAGTGCAAGGTCATTTCCTTCAACCCTATTTTTCTCTTTAGACAGGACATGACGATGGCGGAGGATGAAGACCTGATTCCAGAGATTTCACAGTTGGCATATCCTAAATCCAACTGACAGAGTAGAAAAATTAAAGGTACAAATAAGGAACAGAAATGACATTTTCTAGAAAGTAAGATATTTCAAACTTATTTTTAAAATGCTTAAATTTCAAAAACGTGGAGAGGAGCGATCAAATGAATAAAATAAAAAAGATTTAGTCTGGTTTGGCTTTTTAGTTTAATAGCATATCAACCTTTGTGGGTTATTTAATGCCAAAGCCATTCTTCTAGAAGAACAGCAGTAATGCTATTTAACCCATAGCTAGGGAAGGATAACAGGGTTCATGCCTTTCTCAAGTTGATTTTTCTAAAAGTGAATGTAATAGCGCAATTTGAGTTCGAACTCACTTACTACAAGTCCAGTGCTTTAACCATTACCCCACGAGGACACCCCTATAAAAATTTAGGAATAGTAATATTCGAGTGAGTGAAAAGTTTTGCAATAGTTTAGTAGATCCTAGTTTTTGGTGCTTTTATCACTTTTTTTTTCTTTTTTTTTCAGACTCAGGAATTTCCTCCTATTAAAAATTTATAAGTAGGAAAAAAATTCAAGTATTCAAATTTGAAATATAATAAATTCTATTGTCTGGCAACAATGAGAAATGTACAGATTATGATCTGTAGTATCCTCTCATACAGGAAACTAAAAATCAAATATTGTATTGTTATTCATTAAGAACGGCATTAAAATAGAATTTTTAAGATTTATATAGACTATGTATATTCAATTTTTGGAAGAGTAAGGAATCTTTAAAACATTGATTACCCAGTTCCATGAAGAATAGAATTTGAAAAAAAAAAAAAAAAAAAAAAATTCTTTAAATGCATCCTTCAGGCTCCTTTTTCCTTCTCTGAGACCAGTTGCCTCAACAAGGCTAAAGACCCCAGTTTACCCAACTATTTACCAGTAGCTTGAGAAGAATAGAAGTTTATTTAATGCAATATCAACTTGTTATAGGTTATTCAGTGCCAAAACTTAATTCATTTGTAAATGTTTCATTGTAATCATAATATTCACAATGTTCTATTCCAATTATTTTTATTTGTCTATAATCATTTGTTTCAAGTATTCCAATCTAACTCTAAAAATTCTATTTCATATTAATCATTTGTTTGCACATGGTTATAATATGAATATTCCTATCAAATACAAATAATTTGCACACAGTTCTATGATTTCAAATATTCCTAACTAATACCAATAATTGATACACGGTTATGTAGTTACCATAACTATTCATATTTAACAATCATTTGTTTGCACACAGTTAAATAGTTTCAAGTAAACCTAACACTGATAATTTACAAGACATGATAAGGATGGATGATGATTAGAGTGTTCGCCAATGTTTCAGACACAGAGGTTCACAATCCCAAAGACTCAAAAAAAAAATAAATAAATAAATAAAACAAATACTGAATGCCTTCTTGCTTAACACTCAGCATTATACGGTATGGATCAAGGGTAAGTGGAGCAATCCAGAGAGAGGAGTAGTGCCCTACCCTATATCTCAATTTAGTAGCTATTGAAAAAGGAGCTTTCAGGTCACCCTCGACCATGGTTGCCAATAGTAAGTAACAATGATAATCCTTATTAAACATTAAGCAACTATTCTTAATACAAATAATTAGCACATAATTATATGGTTGTAAATATTCCTATCTAATATGATTAATTTTTAGACAGATACATTTGACACATAGATAGGACCCTAAGAGGTACTATCACTCTGGGTAAAGGCAATGAAAGAGTCACTCCAGACTTCCCAAATATTCAGAACTCAAACCTCACCACCAAATGCAAGTTTTCTTTTCTTTTTAGAAAGCTGAGAAAGAAATTGGTGAATTTTGAGCCCACTGACAGGTAGGTAGGTGTGTGTGTGTGTGCAAATATTGGAAATAAATCTGAAAGTATGAAGAAAATAGAAAAACAAAGTAATCCAAAAGTGATGAATTTATTATGATGGTAAAGTCAACGTTAAAACGTTTCGGTTTTAATAAGCCTTCATCGGGACTTGAGGATGAGGGTGAAAAGTGTTGCTGAACAATGATAATAATGCATCCATCATTGTTCAAGCAACATCTAAATTGACCACCTCTAGATTACTTTTCTTTCAATTTTCTTTATATATATATATATAAAGTAAAAATAATGGAGTGTAATCCAACAATATATAAAGAAGAATTGATAAGGTAATCCAAATAGAAGAGATTAATTGAGAAGCAAAGTCGACACTATAGCATTTCGGTTCTAATAAACCATCATCAGGACTATGAGGGATGATATTAGTGATGTTAAATGAACAATCGATGTTTAAAAGTGCAGAATACAAAAACCAAGGGAAAATTTGTATAACAAGAAAAAGTTAGCCGTTTGATAAACAACAAATGCTGATTTACTAATTAAACGGCCAACTTTTTCTTGTTATACAAATTTTTCCTAGGTTTTTGTATTCTGCACTTTTAAACATCCATTGTTGATTTAACATCACTAATATCATCCCTCATAGTCCTGATGATGGTTTATTAAAACCGAAACGCTATAGTGTCAACTTTGCTTCCCAATAAATCTCTCCACCTACTTGGATTACCTATTCAATTATATATATATATATATATATATATATATATATATGAGAGAGGCACGCCCACAAAAACAACAATAAAAACTAAGAAATTGCAAGTACTCAGTTAAGTTGGAAGTTTTACAATATATTGGTAATATTTAGTAGCAATGAATGCTTTTGGTAAGGTTATGAAGGTGGTCAACAATACTGACTGTGAGATGCTAACCTTACCTAATATGCTGTGAGCTACTGGCAGAATTTGTCTCTGTGGTTCAGAGCATGGCCTTAGAAACAATAGATTAAATAAAAGTCATTTGCTGAACATTTGTTTCTTATAATAATCAAACAGGTTTACACCCACACAACACAAAAAAAAGATATTCTAATTTTGATGGCTCAAAACTTTCGACCTATTTTTTTCTTTATAGTTTAAGAAATGGAGCACAAAAAAATGTCAACAATGTTTAATGAGATAAATTTAGACTTTAATCAAATTCGAGTATTAAAACCACCACCCAGAAAGTTTGATACAAAGACCTTTTGAATTCCTATCTTTCCTCTTTTCTTTGTCCAGCAAAAAAGCTTCCATCTCCTAGGAACGAGACTGTATCTAGACCTTAAGAAAAGAAGCCAACTCACAGCTTGTTATGGTACCTACCTTACGGACTATAATGAACTCTTCCTATTGCTATGAATACCAGGAGAATATTCATCTCGGTGTTAAGTTAACTCCAGCCTAATACTTTGGCAGTCAGAAATCTTTTACCTATGCCGTATTTATACTTTTGTTCAATATACTTGTTTCACATAATCCCGAGTTCGTGTCTTTCTTCCAGACCTTTTACTGGTACACAACACAGCTGAAAATGGTCAGCAGTTGATTCTTGGTGATCAACAAACATGTGACAAGAAGTTTGGATTGGTTGGAGTTTCATGGCATATCAACATTTCTAGGGTATCTAATGCCAAATCCTGTTTTTATATATGATTGGTACGCAAAGAGGCTGTAAGTAATTTTATTTTTAAACTAGTGGTTAAAGCTCATTTGTTTGCAGATAGTTGAATGGTTTCAAGTATTTCTATCTAATACTAATAATTCTATTTAATATAAATCATTTATTTGTACAAGTAAAACAGGTTTGGCTTGATGGCATATTAACTATTATAGGTTATTAAATGCTAAATCCAGTTTATTCACATATTAGATATATATGATTTGTAAACACAAGTCAACAAATTTAAATAGTTCAGAGTTCTCTAACAATTCAATCAAACATTTGTTTACACACAGTTAAATAATCAAACGGTTCTATTTCAATCAATTCAGTTTAGCATAAGTCAAATTTAAATGGTTCCAAGTATTGATATCTATCACTAACATCAGTTATTTATTTACACATTTATTTACAGTTTGTTTTTTTTTTCAAGCAATTCAATTTAGCATTTGTTTGCTCTCAGTTTAAATATCAAACAGTTCTATTTGACCAATAGATAGGACCCTATCAGGTGCTATCACTCCAGGCCAAAGTGGACTTGGGAGCAATGGCAATGAAGGGGTACTCCGCATTTACCAAAGCTCCAGATTATTTAGTGTCATTAGGAGGAGGACTTACTCCTCAGCAGAGATGTAAGCGTTTTCTATAGCCCCACCCAACTGGGCTAACAGTGAAATAGTTTCAAGTATTGCTATTCAACAGTAGTAATTCTATTTATCAAGTATTCCTATTTAATATAAATAATTTGCACAAAGGTGTATGGTTTAATATAAACAATAATAATAACCCTTATTAAATGTTTGATCCATGGGACTCTAAGTAGTCCCACTCAAGGTCAGAGTGGACCTGGGAGTAATGGCAATGAAAAGGTACTCCACATTTCCTGAACGACATGACCATCAGATGCAATTCAATACCATATCTTAGATATTCCATAGGTCGGGAGATTCTTCTCTTACTTCTCTATAGAGGTGTAATTCGACCCATTGACTTAATGTGTAGAGTGTTCGCCAATGGCCCAGGAGACTGGGGTTTAATCCCAGGTCGAGTGATACCAAAGACTCAAAAAATGGTACTAGATACCTCTTTGCTTAACACTTGGCCCTATAAGATACATAACAAGGGTAAAGTGGAGCAATCCGGAGAAAGAAGTGTCCCCCCCCTTACACTTCGGTGTAGTAGCTATTGAAAAGGAAGTTTTTGTGTTGCCCTTGACTGTAGTCACCAACTTTACTTTTAAAGACCAAAACAAGAAAGTGATGAAAAATGATTCTGAATAAAACTTACTTCAGATTTCTAGATAAGTTACATAAAAGCATGCAACCAAATTTCAAATTCAGATGGGCAATCCTATTGGTTTTTCCCCCCTACCCAGTCATAATCCACAATAACACTTCCCACTTCCAAGATATTTATAAAATAAGGGATTTTCTTTTTTTAATGTATCACATGGAGAGGGAGATTTATGTAGATATCCAAGTTGAAACTCAGACCTCAAATTTGAATTGCATGTACATGATTTTTCTGTATCAGTATACATGCATACAGATGTCAAATATATAAGCCTGATTGTGACAGCTGGGGAATCTCAAAAATGCAATCTGGACGTCAGGACACTTTAGAAGAACGATATGCAATAAAATTCTGTTTTAAACTTGGAAAAAATGACACAGAAACGTATGGAATGCTTCCAACTGTTTTTCGACCATCTTCCATGAATCAAGCATCAGTTTTTGAGTGGCATAAGAGATTCAAGGAAGGCAGAGAGTCTGTGAAGGATGATGAGGTGTGGGAGGAGTAAGGAAGTCAATACACCAGAATTGATTGGCCAAAGGCTGAGGGTTACTATGTTGTGGTTTTAAAGGAGTTCAGGAAGAGATTCCGTTGGAAGAGGCCAGCACTCTTTAAATCGGGTCAGTGGCATTTCCACCAAGACAATGCACCAGTCCACAACTCCATCCTTGTCACAGACTATTTGACCAAGATGGGCATCAACACAGTTCCTTACTCTCTCTATAGTCTAGACCTTGCTCCCTGTGACTTTAGGTTATTCCCTAATCTCAGAGGCTGTCAATTAGAGACAATTGAGGAGATGAAAGAGGCTGTGATGAAGGTCATTGACATGCTCACACAAGGACTTCCAGAAGTTGTTGGAACGGTACAACAAGTGCATTGCAGCTGGAGGAGATTACTTCAAAGGGAACTAGAGTTTCATGTGTGTACTATCAATAAAAGTTCCCATAGGAAAAAAGTCTGGAAACTTATTTAATGTTCCTAGTATGTGTGTTTGTGTGTGTGTATATATATATATATATATATATATATATATATATATATATATATATATATATATATATACACACACACACACACACAATTGCAATAAAGGGGGGATGGCATGCCTCCTAGGCAACTGAAAGAGTCTCTTGTAACTGAGTACATAGTTATTGGTTGTTGAATTACTAGACAATCAGGACTAGTTAGCAATTGTACAACGGAAGGAAATGGATTCCGTGATTTGTTTTCCCTACTGTTGTATCCTCAGACAATTGGGTAGCCTCAGTTGACTAAAAGTAACAACACACACACCTAGCAGCCCTTCCTCAGTATACCTCAGGTCAATTCGTTAGCTCTGTCAGTCAAAAAGCTGTCCATGAAGAACAACAACAACGCCCTCCTGCTGCTGACATGCTCTTTTATGCAAATTCCGGCAAATAGAAATTTACATGCGCGGTAGATTTCTTCTCGCGAGACTCGAGATCGATCCACTATAACTTCTGCCTCCGGAAGTGAACATATTTTTTACTGCTTGACAAGCAAGGCATAGTCTTACGTACTTTGATCCAGGAGGTAAGTGTCTTCTCTCACTACAATAATATGTGTGTGTGCGTGCGCGTGTATTAAAAGAAGGTATGTGCAATGATTACCATCAAAGGTGAGAATGAAACAAGCGAAGTTTAAATCCAGGAGGAAGCTGTTTGCAATTTATTTCACACTAATATCCTTGGGAAAAGTATTAATCCCTCTACTCTCCCACTATTATAGATAAATATAGGGGCAAACTGGGTGCTTTAGCTTTGGTAAGGCAACTAATCCAAGACAAGGAGAAACTGAATTCAAAACCTGAGGAGTGTTCTTCAGGAGAATCTATATCATATGAGTGCACCGTTCTTTTGTTAACAGCTTATCAAAAAAAAAAAAAAAAAAAAAAAAGTGACTGGTTCTACACAAGCTTTCACCACAATAAAGAAATCACCTGTGTAATTAATCTTGTGATTCAAATCTTTAATGGAATAGCTAGTCCCTTGTAGGTCATTGTTGTACTCACTACATAATGGACACGCCTTCCTCCATAAATACACATCAGATAGAGTTCATGAATCAGCGTGACACAATCACGTGTGATCCTATTTACCCAACCCCCTCCGCTCGGGCAGGATATGACACAAGTTCAATATTTAAGCGGAGTTGAACAGGTTTGAATTCAGACTTTTCCTTCTCCTAGACTAGTTGCCTCACCAAGGCTGAAGAACCTAGTCTGTCCTACTATTTACCCATAGCTGGAGGGAGAATAATTGGATTCATACCTTTCCCAAGGGTATTAGTGCTATGTGAAATGTAATCAGTCTTGTCCAGGATTTGAACTCGTGTCGCCGTGTCCATTTCCTACGACGATAACCATTACACCACGGGCACCTCCTAATCACGTGTGATAGCATTTGCGTAGTGGACGGATAGTCACTAACCCACTGGACTCTCAGCTTCCTATCAACTAACTACTGTTTAACCAGGTTCACTTGCATCTTGTTTCTGTTACTTGAATATATGTTTTATTAATCCCTTTTGTGTTCCCCGTGTCTTTCTTTTGTTAGCATCACAACAGTCATGCACAACAGAGAGCATGTCACCCATGTGAACTTAGGTGCTACCATTGCCACTTAGCTAATTAATAACTCACCATTTTATACACCCCAGATAAAATCAGTTAGAATGATTACATTTACATTTGCTTTTTCCCCCCCGAAAATTTCTTTTTTACTGAATGCCCCTTATATTACAATAAGGTGAAATTGGAAACTTGCCATGTACCAGCAGATTTGCATACAAGCACCAGTAGATTTAACACCACAAGAATGGTTGGTTGGGTTTTATGGCATATCAACCTTTGGAGGTTATTTAATGCCAAATCCCTTTTTTATGCAAATAGTTCTATTTCAAACAATTCAGTTTAGCATGAGTACACAGTTTAATTGTCAAAAACATTTCTATTTCAAGCTATTCAGTTTAGTCAAACAGTTCTAATTCAGCTAATTCAGTTCAGTATAAGTACAGATTTTGTTTACACATAGTCAAATGTTCTATATTAAACAATTCAGTTTAGAGTAAGTACAGCTTCAATGTCAAAAATAGTTCCATTTCAAGCAATTAAGTTTCACATGAGCCTGCAGTTTAAATGTAAGTTCAGTTTAATTGTCAAAAACATTTCTATTTAAAGCTATTCAGTTCAGTCAAATAGTTCTAATTCAAACAATTCTGTTTAGCATACAGTTCTATCTAACCCATAGATAGGGCCCTATCAGGTGCTACCATTCCAGGCCAGAATGGACCTGGGAGCAATGGCAATGAAGGGGTACTTCGCATTCCCCAAAGCTCCAGCATCACTGGAACCTCATCATCAGATTGTTTAGTGTCATATTAGGACACTCTTTGGATGAGGGGGTTTTACCCCTCAGCAGAGGTGCAGTCAGTGTATTCTACAGCCCCAGCCAACTGGGCAAACCACAAGAATGATGACTGACAGGAACGGATGACAAGAGAGAGTCAAGAGAATCCGTGCTGCCAGCACACCTTGATGATGACAACCAGCACCTTCCCAGTTATATGAGCTTAAACTCTGAGCCACCACAAACTGCTTACAAAGAACTTTTAAAAAGCAAAAAAAGAAAAAAAAAAGAAAAAGAAAGCTTTGAAAGAACAAAGTAGAAAAAACAATGCACAAACAACATGCAAGGAAGGTGCAAAACGTCAACAAATAAGACAAAAAATAAAATCCAACTAAAGACCAAACCACCTACCTCAATAAAGTTTTGAAAAAAAAAAAAAATATATATATATATATATATATATATATATATATATATATATATAAAAGTAAAAATAACTCAAAGGTATTTCTGTCACAAAATTCTGGGGAAAGCAACAACATTCTTTCTTATGGACTGAACAATATAAACATTATCACAAAAGCTGACGAAAGAGCCCCTCCTCTTCTTCTATTCAATAGTCTATTCAGAAGCTAGTAAAATCTAAAACAGTCACTGTAGAATAACTTGTTAGAGAAATAACAATCACAAAGAACACTAGTATGTATTTACCAAACTCCTTCATCATGGACAAGATGTGGCACAAGGTTAATTTTTAAGAGGACTACAACTGGTTTATACTTTCTGTCTCCTAGACTGGTTACCACACTAAGGTTAAAGATTTCAATCTGTCCTACAATTTACTGGAGGGAGAGTCATTTGATTCATACTGTTCTGAAGAGTATTAGCACTAAGTGAAATGCAAACAACCTCATCCAGGATTTGAGCTCTGGTTGCTGTGTTCATTTCCCACAATGTTAACCATTAAACCACGAGTGTCTTTTATAAAGTAAACGGCATGAAAATGAGTTTCTGGCATCACCAAGTGAACAATAGAATACAATTTAATATATAAAGATTATGAAAAAAAAGCTATTAAATAATTTAAAAAAAAAAAAAAAAAAAAAATTATCACCTTATTCATCAAAAAATACTTAAACAAATAAACACTGCAGAAATTAATTTTTAGATTTGTTAACTTTTCAAAACAACTTGTAGTATTTACCCATTCAGGTTGTAAGATTGTCATTTGTTTAAAGAATAAATAAATAAATAAGAGATAGTGAAAATTTAAAGTAGCAAGTTGAATTTTTTTATAATATTAGATAGACACTAGGATATGTTTTTTTATAATATTATAAAGGCACTAGGATATTTTTTATAACAATATATAGGCACAAGGATATTTTCTTTTTATAATATTATATAGGTACTAGGATATTTCTTTTATATTATATAGGCACTAGGATATTTTTTATAACAATGTAACCACTATGATAATTTTTGCATTGGTTTGGTTTTATAGCATATCAATGATTTTAGGTCATTTAATCTTTTATATATATATATATATATATATATATATATATATATATATATGATTGATATTTTAAAATGAGCCTGAGCTCATTTTTTTCACACAGTTAAATGGTTTCACTTATTTCTAAAACAAATACAGTTAAATGTAAAAACAGTTCTATCCTAAACAGCTAGGTTTAGTATAAGTACAGTTTAAAAGTCAAACAGTTCTATTTGACCAATAGATAGGACCCTATCAGGTGCTACCATTCTAGGCCAGAGTGGACCAGTGAGCAATGATATTGAACAGGTACTTTGCATTCCCCAAAGCTCCAGCATTACTGGAGCCTCACCATCAGATTATTAAGCATCATGATTAGGACACTCATTGTAGGAGAGTCTTACCCCTCTGCAGAGATGCTGTCGGTGTATTCTGCAGCCCCACCCAACTGGGCAAATTTACAAATTAGCAAAACACGAGTTTTCCACTTTCAGTCGGAGTTACCTACAGGGTGGATCGATAAAATTGTCGCCCTAGAAAAGACGACATGATTCCATTTCCGTTTAATGAAAACCAGTTTTCTTTTTTTGTTGCAGACCATCTACTAGTTGGCCAGTTGTGTACAAATCTCAAGAGCGATAGGAGCCTTCTATCATGTCTGAAAGTGACACAATGTTCAATGAGCGAGATCGGAGATGCCCCACTGTACAACTCATGCTCTCTACCGATCCAAGTTATGACAACAGGACCATTGCCAGCACCCTCAAAATGCAAATCTGGATTGCCACAAACAGGAACATGCCCAGGGGGATGAAAACAAAGTTTCCAGCTACAGTTATGGTTTTTGGTGTGGTTTCAAGTGAGGGCCACATCATGCCACCTCACATATTCGAAGTCGACTTGAAAGTCAACACCAAAGTGTACCTGGATGTGCTGAAGAGTGTGGTGATCCCCTGGTGCAATCAGGTGGCCGGTGGCAGACCCTGGGTATGGCAGCAGGACTTGGCGCTGGCCCACAAGTCCAAAGAGACTCGGGTTTGGCTTCAGAAGGAGTGCTACGACTTTGTACCCTTCTCTCACTGCCCACCCTCCTCCCCCGACCTGAATCCGCTGGACTACTTCGTTTGGTCATACATCGAGAACATCATCAACATGACCTCCCACAACATCAAAGCCAGCCTTATCACTGCCATCCACCGAGGTCCACTGGCGCTTGTAGAAAAGGCATGCTCCCAGTTCCGTATCGAGGCGGTGATTGAGGCTGAAGGCGGCTACATTGAATAGATGTCAGCTCTACAATATAATCAAGTTACCTGAATTGATTTTTTCAATAAAACTTTTAAAATAAAGCTGTGGTGTTTTCTTTAGGATGATAATTTTATTGTTCCACCCTGTAGTCCAAGGAGTGGGAAGACACCAACTTTTGAATAAAGAAAGAGTTCTGGGTGCAGCAGTCAGTAAAAAAGGTCATGATGACAATGTTCAGGGACATGAAAGGATAGCACACTATTGATTTCCTTGAAAAAGGTGCAACTTCCTACTGCTAAAATTCACCTAATTTATTGAATAACCCTTATATCAACAAAAACAAATTTCCTTTTCTCAGTGGCCTTTCTCTTCAGACTTAACAGAGATAACTTTACCAAAGATTTTACAAGTATTGTAAAGTCTGCATTAAAAAACACAAATACATTGGTCTTCTTGAAGTGGCCTTCTCTTAGAAATTATTTAAGGTACCTAACACAACAAATATTTCAGAAGCATTTCAATTTTGGTAGACAATATGATATAAAATAACATAAGAATTGGTCTTTTCTAAGTGGCCTTCTCTTAGAATAATGAAAAGAGCAGTGATTTTACAAGTATTTTAACCTTTGAATTTATGTATAATATCAAATAACACAATCTCTGCATAAAGAAATTCCACCCCAGAAAAAAAAAAAAAAAACAACAAGTAAAACTCACATCTGGTTGAATAGCCTGGAACACAGGTAAATCCATTAATGTTATTTGACTCTGAAATGAAAAGAAATTGGAATTTATATAAGAATTTTGGTAGGCATATAGACAGGAGTTTTATATTACAGGTCTGGGTACTTATTATATAGGTAATGAGAGGTAAGAGTTTGAAAGAACATAATGAAAGGGTATTACATAAAAGAACTATAAATCAGTCTTCAAACATACTGTGTGGCTATATATATATATATATATACACACACACACTTAAATATAGACCTATGCCTATTTACATACACACTATGAAAAAACTGAAAGGGTAGATAGATAGATATAGACACACACACACATCCACACAAATAAATGCACACACACACATCTGAAGATTGTTTTTGGTTCAAGAGAAAAGTAAATATTTTAAAATGAATAGGTCCGCAAATCATTTCAAATTTGGTATTTTGGTTTTTATTATTTTATATATGTGCACAACTATGAAATAATAAAAACTGAAAAACCAAATTCAAAACAATTTACAGACCTACTCATTTTAAGATTATATATATATATGCATATGCAAATAACTATTCATTCACATGCGTAGACACACACACACACACACACACACACACACACAAATGTAAAAGATGAAGAAAAATGATAAAAACAAACAGGAATATTCCTCTCGGGTTATTGTTCATCTTTTTTATTGTTCTCAACTAGTTTCAATCTGAAGTCATCATCATCAGAAAAAATATTTTTCCAAAGGTTTTAAGAGTTGATATGCTTTAAGAGAAGTGGTGAAAAATGAACTGGTATATTGCACATCAAATTATTGAATGAACATTTTTATTATATAAGTTGGTGACCATAGCCAAGGGTGACCCAAAGGCTCCCTTTTCATTAGCTACTACACCAATGTGTATGGGAGGACACAACTGATTTTCCTCGATTACTCCACTTTACCCTTGATACGAACCTTATAATGCTGAGTGTTAAGCAAAGACGTATAAAGTATCATTTTTGGTATGACTCGACCCGAGATTGAACCCCCAGTCTCCTGGATCACTAGCGAACACTCAACCTACTAAGCCAATTTAATATATATAATATTCTGGTTTCAATTATTGCAATCCAACCCAAATATTTCTATTTATTAATAATCATTTGTTTGTACACAATGAAGTGATTTCGAGTTTTGCTATTCAACACTGTTCAATCATTTGCACACAATGAAATAGTTGTAAGTATTGCTATGTAATACCAATAATTCTATTTTGCATATAGGAAAAAGGTTTCAAATATTTCATAATAATAGTTTTATTTGCACAAATCTAAATGATTCCAAGTATTGCTATGTATCACTAACAGTTCAATTAAACATCACTCATTTGTTTACACAGTTGAAATAGCAAACTGTTCTATTTCTAACTATTCAGTTTAACATTTGTTTGCACACTGTTTAAATGTCACATAGTTCTATTTGACCCATAGATAGGACCCTATCAGGTGCTAACACTCTGGGCCTAAGTACTATAGAACTTGATATATTGGGAATTTCAACCACAAATATAGTTAGGCTGAAAACAGAAGAAAGTTAGTGTTGTAAGCTCATATACATGTTCATGCAGAAATATACATATATATGCTGTATACATACCGACGCAATGAACAACAGATGCAGGAAGACTTCTTTATAAAAATATTTACCTCTCACTTTATTTGTAATATCGGGACATTGGCCCAGCGGTTAGAGTGTTCGCCAATGGCCCGGGAGACCTGGGTTCAATCCCAGGTCGAGTGATACCAAAGACTTTAAAAATGGTACTTGATACCACCTTGCTTAACACTCAGCATTATAAGGTACGGTTCAAGGGTAAAGTGGAGCAATCCTGGGAATGGAGTAGCGCCCTCCACTACACCTTGGTGTAGTAGCTATCGAAAAGGGAGCCTTCGGGTCACCCTCGACTATGGTCGCTAACTTTACTTTTACTTTATTTGTAAGGGTTCAAAAAGGTTATTCAGGGTTTGCGTGTGAGAGGGAGCTGGAGACCGAACAGAAACTGCAATATTTTGACCCTCACTCTTATGGCCGTCACGTTGTGTCTTGTTCTCCTGATGCTCAACCGGAGGTCCAGAGGCCCACTCTGCTGGGTGATGGCTTCCTTTACTGCATCTTATCAGCAACTTCCCTGGTCCCCAAACTCCATCAGGGTTCCCGAGGGCCCCCTCGGCCGGGTGTGGCTTTCCCTACTACATCTCATCTCACTCCGACTGGAACTCGAATTCCACTGTCACTTGACTTCCGTCTTGACTGCGTTATATAACAATTCAACGCCCACTCGATCTTTGAAATCGAATGTTTAATCGTCATCAAGTGGAAATAACTGTCATGCAGTTCACTGGTCACTCTCTTCCGGTGCATCAGTCTATGAGTGTACCATGGGAATTTTTTTTAGCTCGTCCCATTTTATCAGCCAATTTCCGCCCACGCGATTTCCTCTCATAACTGCCATTAGAATGTGTCACCTCCTTCCGGTACATCACCTTGGAATGGCATTTTTGGCCAGGTCAAAAGATAACATTAGAAAAACATGAGCACATTGGAACTTTAAAGTATTATAATACTGTTGCAAATCAATCATTCCGTTTGCGGCTATATAATATCATACAAAATAATAGTCCACTTAACTGAAGTCCTTGTATCGTATATACGAAAGTTTAATGTACTTCAAACAGGTCCTGTTCACTGCTGGAATTTTAGCAGAGACAATTTTAACGTTTGCTCACTATTGAGTTTGGTAGTTTAAAAAAAAAAAAAAAAAAAAAAAAAAGCGAGACATGTCTTTGATATCTAGCGCCAACGTCATGAAAGCTAGTGATTAGTTAGTTTGAAAAATGTACCGACCAATTATATATGTTATACATATAATATATACTCTAAAGAAAGTGGGGTCAACCACAGGAGGCAACCCACTTAATTTAGTAATATATGTTTTTAAAATAAGTAGATTTGGGAGCGATTGCACTGAAAGGGCACTCCGCATTTCCCAAAGCTCCAGCATTACTGGAGCCTCTCCATCAGATTGTTTAGTATCATATCCAGGACACTCGTTGGGAGGCGGGGGTCTTACCCCTCTGCAGAGGTGCAGTCGGTGTATTCTACAGCCCCAGCCGACTGGGCCATTTGTTTGTACACAATGAAGTGGTTTCAAGTTTTGCTATTCAACACTATTCATTCATTTGCATACAATGAAATAGTTGTAAGTATTGCCATGTAATACCAATAATTCTATTTTGCATATAGTTAAAAGGTTTTAAGTATTCTACACGCAAAGTTTTATTTACACATAATTAAATTGCTCCCAGTATTGCTATGTATCACTAACAACTTAAAATTAAACATCAGTCATTTGTTTAAGGTCAGTTAAATGATCAACGAATTCTATTTCTAACAATTTGATTAAATGTAAGTCACTTGTTTGCACACAGTTTAAATGGTCAAATAGTTCTATTGGAACAATAGGTAAAACCCTACTAAGTACTACCACTCCAAGTCAGAGTGGACCTGGGAGCACTGACAATGAAGGGGCACTCTACATTCCCCAAAGCTTTAAGGATGGAGCCTCACTATCAGATTGTTTAGTATCATATCAGGACACTCATTAGGGAAGGGATCTTTACCCCTCTGCAGAGATGCATTTGGTGTATTCTACAGCTCCAGCTGACTGGGTTCAAAAAGCCATTTATTTTATAGATGAAATAAATGAGTATTAAAATAAAGTTTTAAGATTTGAACATCACCAGCAACTTGATTGGTTGGTTTGATTTGTTTTGTTTTACGGCATATCAACTCTTCAGGTCATTTAATGCCAAATTAAATTTCAAACAATTCAGTTAGGTATAAGTACAGTTTTTGTTTATAAACAGTTAAATGTCTAAAAATGTTCGATTTCAAACAACTCAGTTTAGCATACGTACACAGGATCCTATCGGGTACTACCACTCCAGGCCAGAGTGGACCCGGGAGCAATAACAATAAAGGGGTACTCTGCATTCCCCAAAGATTACTGGAACCTCACCATCAGATTGTTTAGTGTCATATCCAGGATACTCATTGGGGGAGTCTTACCCTTCTGCAGAGAAGCAGACGGTGTATTCTACAGCTCCATGCTGACAGGGCAAACCAGTAACTTGAGTGCCAGTGCATAAATTTCAAGGTGTTATTGAAAGATTGTCTTCCGACTTTATCCTGACAGAAAAGAGATACCTAACTAACAAGGTACAGAATGATCACAGAAAGAGAAGAAAAAAAAAAAAAACGATCAGAAACTCCCGATAAAAGCCATTTATTTCATTGATAAAATTAATGGTACTTACTGCAAAATCTTCTGGCGAAACCCGTAAAACATCGAAGACAACTGCATCATAACTCTTCATACGAGTCAGACTGGATCGTTTCTCCAAAGACTCCTGACTCCCATGGCTTACACCCTGAAAAAGAATTTATATGTATTATTTTATGCAAGAAAAAGAAAGTTTTAAAAATTATATAATATCAAATGAACAGCATGACAACAAGGTCTTTTATGCCTAAAAGTTAGGGAATGACATTCATATTAATATTTTTTGTGTAATTGTTTCTAAAAGTTTTTGTTTTTCTTTACCCACATGGTTCAACTGAATATGAATAATTTTCAGACAATTCTATTTGACCCATAGATGGTACAACTGCTCTGACTTAGAGCGGGCCTGGGAGTAATGGCAATAAAAAAGTACTCCACACTTCTCCAGAACTGGAGTTTCATCATCAGACAGTTTAATGTTATGTTAGACATGGTAGAGAGAGAGAGAGAGAGAGAGAGAGAGAGAGAGAGAGAGAAAGAGAAAAAAAAAAGAGATAAAGAAAGAAATTGGAAGGAAAAGAAATAAGCAAAAAGAGAGGGAGAAAGAGAAAAAAGACAGGAGGGAGAGAGAGAAAAGATAGGAGGGAAGAGAAAAAAAAAACTGAGAGGAGAAAATAGAGAGGGAGAGGGAGGGAGAGAAAATAAAGAGGGAGGGAGAGAAAATAAAGAGAGAGGGGGGGACAGAATCTATTGACGTGTTCAAAATATAGCATTTTCAAAGAATTCTATTTAATTAATAGATAAGACCCTAACAGGTACTACCATTCCAGGTCAGAGTGGACCTGGAAGTAATGGTAATGAAGGAGTACTCCATACTCCCTAGATCTCTAGAATCATATGCAGTTTAATGTCATACCCAGTGAGAGAAAGAATCTATAAGAGTGCTACAAGCATAGAGTGTATACAAAACTTCCTAAACCTTGCCAAACAAGTGGCTTTACAAAATATACAATATGAATATAATTAAATGTACAAAGAGAATTAATTAACAGCAAAAAGATGGAGACTGACATGAAAGAGGAAAAAAATAAATAAATAAAATAAAAAATAATCAAGGAAAATATTTTCATTATAAAATATCCTTTCACAATAGTAGATAATAGATCAATAAGTTCAGATCTTGACACAGTTACTAACTAGATATTGATAAGAAATTTTCATTGAATAACATTTGATCTAAGTGATTAATATTCACAACTGAATTTAATATATCAATAAGGACTTGGAAGTTATACTGAAATATTTACTGTATCAAATAAATACTTTTTTTCATCATTAGTTTCTTAACTAATTGGAGACGAGAGAGAGAGTTGGGTATTTAAGATTGATTTTAAGAGCATATCAACCTATTAAGGGTTATTTTATGCTCCAAGGTTAAGGAGGATCCTATCTAATACAAATAATTCTCAACAAGTTCTATTTGACAGACACTCTGAGTCAGAGTGGACTTGGAAGTAATGGCAATGAATGGGTAGTCCACACTCTTCAGAACTTGAACCTGATCTATTTCAGTACCATCACAGGACAGGTTTTATAAGAATGTGCATGTGCACACACACACACACGTGTGTGTGTGTGGTTTGGTTTTATGCCAGATCAACCATTGTTGGTTATTTAATGCCAAATCCTGTTTTTACATATATATTGAATATGTGATTTGTAAACATTTTTAGATACACACAGTTAAAGGATCAAACAGTTCTATTTCTAACAACTGAATTTAGCATAAATCAACAAAGTTTCATGGTTTCAAATACTCCTATGTATCACTAACAATTTAATTAAACATCATTTGTTTACACACAGCTGAATGATCAAACAGTTCTATTTCGAGCAATTTAATTGAGCATAAGTCATTTGTTTGCTCTCAGTTTAAATGTCAAACAGTTCTATTTGACTCATAGATAGGACCTCATCAGGTGCAATCACTCAAGGTCAGAGTCGACCTGGGAGCAATGGCAATGAAGGGGATAAAGCAAGATAAAGACTACTTCAAAGATTCAAACAGCTTGGCATAAGTCTCTTTCGTTGTTTCTAGGACAAATTCTTCTGAATTTTTGGATAGCACCCACATATAACCAACCTCAACTGAACAGCAATGATTATAATTGATAGTCATGCTATCCATTACTCTGTAAGTAAATTCACAGCTGGTTGTTTCATAAATACAGTCACATGGTAAAGTTAACCTACGCTTATATATATATATATATATATATATATATATATATATATATATATTACACACACACACAATTATGGAAAATATAAAATTAAAAGGAAAATAGAAAAATGTCTCAAGACTCGACTCAACACATGAATGAAGCACTTGAAGCAAAGAAATCAAAAGGAAGCTCACCCCTTGCAGAAATAGCAAAATATTATTGAAAGGCAGGGCTAGAAAAAGTATTTTTCAAGGGATAAGATAAAATAGTGATCAACTTCTTTTATTTTCTGTGTAGTGCAGCCAAATTCTACCAATAAACAGCCACCTTAATCTCAAATATTACTTACATGTCCACTCCTCTATGTTAACTAAACATTCCTTGAAAACCAGATGATAAAATAATCCTATCAAATGCCTAAAGAAGGATGGCAGTCCAAATTTTCTTAATTCAAATCTAATAAGGTTACAGGAAATTTTTCAGCTTGAAAAGATCTTCCTTGGCAATAATGCAGTTATTTTATCATTAAACTGCAAATTGGGCTGGAAATAGCTTTATTCACAAAGTTGGAACTTTTCAATAATTTACACTAACAGAAATCTTATAATAATGTTGCATTTTTATGTTTTACAATAAATATACAAGATACAGAACTCAGTATAATATTGAAAGTTATTTGCAAATTAATAATTTAGTGAAGCTAGACTTTGATAAATTTAATATAGCAGGAGTTATCTCCCTTCAGAAATCAAATGATTATAATAAAGCTACTGAATTAAATGTAGACTGTTATCCATATAGTCTATAATATACATCAGAAACTTATTTGCTTCAATGAAATACAAAGGAGGAGGAAAAAAGATAAAGGAGGAGGAGGAAAAAAGATAAAGGAGGAGGAAAGATAAAGGAGGAGGAAAGATAAAGGAGGAGAAAAGATAAAGGAGGAGAAAAGATAAAGGAGGAGAAAAGATAAAGGAGGAGAAAAGATAAAGGAGGAGAAAAGATAAAGGAGGAGAAAAGATAGAGAAAGGAGGAGAAAAAAGATAAAGGAGGAGAAAAAAGATAAAGGAGGAGAAAAGATAGAGGAGGAGAAAAGATAAAGGAGGAGAAAAGATAAAGGAGGAGAAAAGATAAAGGAGGAGAAAAGATAAAGGAGGAGAAAAGATAAAGGAGGAGAAAAGATAGAGAAAGGAGGAGAAAAAAGATAAAGGAGGAGAAAAGATAAAGGAGGAGAAAAGATAAAGGAGGAGAAAAGATAAAGGAGGAGAAAAGATAAAGGAGGAGAAAAGATAAAGGAGGAGAAAAGATAAAGGAGGAGAAAAAAGATAGAGAAAGGAGGAGAAAAAAGATAGAGAAAGGAGGAGAAAAAAGATAGAGAAAGGAGGAGAAAAAAGATAGAGAAAGGAGGAGAAAAAAGATAGAGAAAGGAGGAGAAAACTAAGATAGAGAAAAGAGGGGGAAAAAGATAGAGAAAAGAGGGGGAAAAAGATAGAGAAAAGGTCGGGAAAAAAGATAGAGAAAAGAGGGGAAAAAGATGGAGAAAAGAGGAAAAAAAGACAGAGAAAGAAACGAGATATAAAAAAAAAAAAAAAAAAAAAAAAAAAAGAATGCTTATTTTGGAAAATAATGTGATGTTTCATGAAAAATGAATCAAATTTATTTCTAAATGTATGCATCAAAATAAGAACGAGAAAACTTACAAAAAGATAAAGTTCTATAGGTACACTAGTTTATATATATCATTATGATCTTTATGCAAATTTGTCAGGAAATTGTTTTATTCTCCAAATTATAGCATCTCAACTTATATTGCACTAACAAAAATCTCATCTTTATATGCTATTTTTGAGGTTTCACAATATAAAAATTGGAGAAAAAAAATTCTTTACAAATAAATAGAAATTACTTCATAATTTGTATTTAGAATAGCTTTAACTAGAGCATATAATGTAAGTTCCTTTAAATAAAAAAAAAAACTTTTTTTTTTAGTCACATCTAATTAAAGCAAGTAAGCAATAACAAGGACTTAATTGTCAACTACCATGATTTATTCCTCATCATTGCATGCTTGCTACGGAGTTCTCTGAGGAGACATGTATACATAAAAAAAAGAAAAAATTTATATGTTCAACTTAAAGCTATTCTAAAATTTTTCACATACCATAGAATACTTATGTAATTAGTATTTAATACATCTGGAGTTTTCTCGGGATTAGAGTGGACCTGGGAGTAATCACAATGAAGAGGTATTCTTAACTCCCCAGATCTCCAGGATTAAAACCTCACCATCAGATGCAGTTTAGTGTTATATCCAGGACACTAATTTTTTTTTTTTCTTTTTTAGAGGAGGAATACTCTTTTTCACAGGGTATAGTAGGCATACTCTCAACCCCACCGACAGAGCAGGCTAAGAATTTTTCAGCATTGTCCATTTTCCTCCTCCCACCCCACACACACCTTCCTCACACTTGCACCCACTCACAGTTAAATTCTTCATTATTCAAAGGACAATTGCAACTGTACAGGAAGCAGCAATTACTTTAGAAAATTGTAGATATTAATCAAAATTCTGACTGTGTTTGGAATCTCAATTAGCGGTGCCAATCTTTGGAACCTAGAATGAATCGATTAGATGAATGAAGGCTCTTCTACAAAAAGACTTTAATCAAAGTTTCTGCGACTTTGTTCATTACAAGAATAGATTAAATGAAAGAGGCAATTGTAGTCATTTGCGGCAATAAAGAACAAGAATTTGCCAGAAGAGGAGAAAGCAAAAAGAACGGATGAAAATAACTGCACATCACTCCTCAAATGCACAAAAGTAACAACCACCACTATGATTGCCATAGCATACTGCCCATCAAAAATGACAAGATTATTTACATAGTTTCGTACCTTCTGCCAGAAATCAGTATGCATCTACCCAGCCACTCCACATGAGTAGGATGTGGCACAAGGTTAATTTTTAAGAGGAGTTTAACAGGTTTGAATACAGAGTTTTCATTTTCCGAGACCAGTTGCCATACCAAGGTTAGAGAGCCCAATCTGCCCGACCACTTACCCGTAGTCGGAGAAAGAATAGTTGGATGCATACATTTCCTAAGAGTATTTGAGCTATGTGAAATGCAAATAGTCAGGATTTGAACTAGGGTCACCGTGTCCATTTCCTACGAAGATAACCATTACACTACAAGCACTTCCAAAAGATTCAGATTGGCTGTGAGCTCTGCCTAGGATTAACGTTCTCCTCCAAAGTCCTCTGCTTAAAATCAGTGTAGTACCATCCCTCCTCAAACACAACTGCACCACCATTAGAAGATAATTGCCATAGCATACTACCCATCAAAAATTACTGGATTATTTACATATAATTTGGTACTTTCTGAAAAATATTTCAGCATTCAATTTTAGACATAAATCAGTGTCCATGCTGGACTTCACAAGAACTGGCAGATCAGAATAGTTCAAGTCAGTCTGGTTGTGAAATATGAGCCTTATCATGGAACAATCTTGATCAAATATTTTCTGGAATATTTCTTGTGAACTCAGCAAAATTATCATTCGTAGAGAAATGCAAGATTTTAATCATTATTGATCAAAGATTTTTTTTCATCTTTCATGAGAAATCAGTAAAATTATCGTTTTTAGAGAAATGCAAAGATTTTGCAACAGGGTCATGCAGAAATACTTACATCAGCAAAAGAAGACTGTGGAGTGTTGTAGTCACCACTGCTGTCGCTTTCCAATGTTTTTGTAATGGTTTTATTGTGGTCTTTCAGGAGTCAGGATTCGATGAGGTATATTCATTTTTGCACTCTCCCCCCTACAAATTAAAAAAATTAAAATAAAATAAAAAAGGTAAATTAGGTTTGGTTTGGTGGCACATGAACCATGGTAGGTTATTAATGCCAATCCATTTTTAAACAAACAGTTCTATTTCAAGCAATTCAGTTTAGCATAACTATGCAGTTGAGATGTCAGAACACTTTTATTTCAAACAATTCAGTTTAACGTAAGGACACAGGGTCCTATCTATAGGTCAAATAGAACTAAACTATCAGATGCTACCACTCTGGACCAGAGTGGACGTAGGAGTGATGGCTATGAAGGGATACTCTGCATTCCCTAAAGCTCCAGCATTATTGGAACCTCAACATCATATTGTTTAGTGTCATATCCAGAACACTTGTTAGAAGAGTCTTACCCCTCTATAGAGAAGCAGTCGGTGTATTCTACAGCCCCAGCCAACTGGGCAAAAAAGCAAATTAGTCAAAACAAATACAACCTAGTACTCCCAACGTTCCTTACACAAAAAAGGAAATTTATTAATCATAATCCAATAGTATTTAGTCTCAAACAATGATCATTTTAGGTATTGAAGTAGAAAGGAACAAATAATGTGAAGAAAGAGAAAACTTGACAACAGGTGAAACCACAGATCTAATCATTAAGAAAAAAAAAAATTAAATCTAATAATTACCTAAACCTGCTTAAGCCTGACAAAAATTTAAAGAGTAACTGGATGCTAGTATCATAGACAATAGTAATAGTGTGTGTTTGGTTTGATTTGGTTGGGTTGGGTTTGGTTTGGTTTGGTTTTATGGCATATCAACCATCATAGGTCATTTAATATCAAATCTTTATCAATATATCATTTCTAAACACATTTTGTGAATAACATTTTTAAACAAACCTGTGCTCATTTTTTTCACACAGATGGTTTCAATTATTTCTATCTAATATAAAAAATCCTATCTACAATTAATCATTTGTTTGCACATAGTGATACATAGCAATACTTGGAAAATATCAAACTAACAGTTCAATTAAACATCAGTCATTTGTTTACACAGTTAAATGATCAGTTCTATTTTTAAAAAATTAATTTTAACATAAGTACACATTTTTTTTTATTTACACACAGTTAAATGTAAAAACAGTTCATTTCAAACAATTAAGTTGAGCATAAGTACAATTTAAAATATCAAACAGTTCTATTTGACCCATAGATAGCACTGTCAGGCGCTACCACTCAAGTCCAGAATGGACTTGGAAGCAATGGCCAATGAAGGGGTACTCCACAATCCCCACAGCTACAGTATTACTGGAGTCTCACCATCAGATTGTATAGTGCCATATCCAGGACACTTGTTGGAGGAGTCTTACCCCCACTGTAGAGATGCAGTCAGAGTATCCTGAGGCCCCAGCAGACTGAGCCCTAATAGTGTGTATGTATGTGTGTGTGTGTATATATATATATATATATATATTCGTGTTGTTATCATAGAGTTCCCCGATTCTCTTGTCATCTCTCCCTTGCATCCTTCAGTCCTTTTGGCTGTATCCAGTGTCCACACATGAACACAGGTCTTTCCTGGTTGGCCAACACTGTTGTGTCCATGTGTTGAATATATATATATATATATATATATATATATATATATATATATATATATATATATATATACACACACACATACACACAGACACTAAAAATATATAACACACACACATTTATATATTTTATAAGAATCCAGAGCTTGAAATAATATTGAGACATTCTTTTGTTACCCTGACATCCATTCTAAGCCAAGGTGGTAATATCCATTAAGGGCCAATCTATGGGTTAAATAGATTGGTTTTGAATTTACTGGTATTAGATAAGAATACTTTAAACCATATAACTGTGACAAACAAATAAATAGGACTAGTTAATTGGTTTCATTTAATTTTATGGCATATCAACCATTGTAGGTTATTTAATGCCAAATCCTCTCTATACATATATATTGAATATATATGATTTGTAAACACAATGAGTTAATAACATTTTCAAATGAGCCTGAGCTCATTTTTTTGCACACAGTTAAATGGTTTAAAGTACTGCTATCTAATATGAATAATTCCATTTAATATTAATCATTTGTTTGCACATGGTTAAATATTTTCAAGTACTGCTATGTAACTAATAATTTAACATCAGTCATTTGTTTGCCTATATATATATATATATATATATATATATATATATATATATATATATATATATATATATATATATATGCAAGAGAGTAGTCTGTAGGTAATTTCATTTTTAAATGAGTTAGAACTAATTTGTTTGCACACTAGTATTGCTATTGTTTGTACACAGTTAAGTGGTTTCAATTATCATATTTACCCAACCACTCCGCCCGGGCAGGATATGACACAAGGTCAATTTTTAAGCAGAGTTTAACAGGTTTGAATTCAGAGTTTTCCTTCTCCTAGACTAGTTGCCTTACCAAGGCTGAAGAACCTAGTCTGCCCTACTATTTACCCATAGCTGGAGGGAGAATAATGGGATTCATACCTTTCCCAAGGGTATTAGTGCTATGTGAAATGCAATCAGTCTCGTCCAGGAATTGGACTCATGTTGTCATGTCCATTTCCTATGACGATAAACGTTACACCACAAGCACCTTAAGTGGTTTCAATTATTCTTATCTAACGATTCTATTCAATATTAATCATTTGTTTGCAGACAGTGAATTGGTTACAGGCATTGCGATTTAACTCGAATTATTCTATTTCATATTACTCATTCGTTTACACAGTTAAATGGTTGCAAGTATTCCTATGTATCAGTAGCAACTCAAACATCAGTCATTTGTTTACACACAGTTAAATAATCAAACCGTTCTAGTTATAACAATTCAGTTAAGCATAAGTCATTTGTTAGCACTTAGTTTAAATGTCAAAACAGTTCTATTTGATTCATAGATCAGACCCAATCAGGTCTTACCACTCCATGCTTGACTAGACCTGGGAGCAATGGCAATGAAGGGGTACTCCACATTTCCCAAAGCTCCAGCATTACTGGGGCCTCAACCATTATAGACTGTTTAGTGTCATAATCAGGACAATTGTTGGAGGTGGGATTCTTACCCCTCTGCAGACTACTGGGCTGTAGTCAAATGATGCTATATAATTGTGTATAAATCCTGAGTGATAGTATCTGTTTGGATCCTAGATTTCTTCAGGAGTCAGGATTCAATAAGGTATATTCAGGTACTTATGCATCTATGTTACCGCAAAAAAGCCAAACTTTCCCGAGCATTTCCAGGCCAATAACGGAAAGAATCAGAATATTCCGGAACAAAATTTAAGCAAGCAGATGATAAAATAAGTCAACCAATTTGTTGACAAAATGCATGAAGACAAAAAAAAAAAAAAAAAGCAAGAGGAAAAGACGATTTTTAATGGATAATGTTACCAACCTTTTCAGGAGAAAAAGAATAAATCAACAGTCAATGTATGGTAATTTTCAAAATGAAAAAAATAGAATTTTTTTTTGGGGGGGGGGTAATTTTTTTTGTCTTTTTAAATAATTTTTTTCATATTTATGCACTTATTGTACCATGCAGAAATAATAACTTGTTAATTTAGAAATCCATTCTTACCCTGGGGAGGTGGGGGTGTAACTATTCTGTACTTTCACCTAACAATTTAATAATAATCCAGGTCCTGCATTTGGTGTTAGGGTATCTCCAGGCATAACTTTTCCTCATTTTTTTCTTTTTTTTTAGGTGGCAAGGATGCTTTTAATTTTGCCTATAAGGTTTTTTTCTTGGCAGAATTGGATCGCCATTTCTGCACATTGTAGATTTTCGCTTAGCTGCGATAAATTCATATTTACACTTGTTTGTAACTTATTAAACAAATTGATTGAATTATTTTATCTTAATTTGATTAGCTAGGCGTTTTGGTATATTCCAATTCTTTCCAGAAACACTCAGGAAAGTTCAGCTTTTTTGTGGTAACATAGATGCATAAGTACCTATATTCATTTTTGGACTCTTCACCGAGTCAAGTTGATCTGATTCAGATAATGTTTAAAATGACATTAATACATAGATTCTTAAAACATTGATGTTGCAACTAAGTATGCTTCATACATAATTTACTGGTTTAAAATGATTGTGAACTTTAAAACACTGATTCATAAAACATTCATATTGCAATTAAGTACGTTTCATGCCATATCAACCTTTGTGGGCTATTTAATGCCTAAAACCATCCTCATAGAAGAACAGCAGTGATACTATTTAACCTATAACTGTATTAGTCTCAAAGTTAGTGCACTAGTGTATTAGCCTGAAAGTTAATTTAATAGCGTGACTGAAGTTCAAACTCACTTACTAGAAGACCAAGTAAAGAGTCTTTACCCATTTAAAAAAAAAGGTGAAGGTTACATTTTTGTACTGTATGTAATTGGTGTGCATTATTGTTAAAATGATCTAAAATAACCCAGCAAGGGATGATATGCTGTAAAACCAAAAATTTCACATTCACTCTTGTAAAAATATTTATATAAATATATTCAGCATTTTTACAAAATTTATTTGATATAAAAACAAGATGAGATTTCTCTTTAGAGTTTGTGGGCATTTTTTTTTTAATTGGTTCTTATAAAAATCTTAATAGGAGTTAAATTGGTTACTGACAGCAACAGCTAACCCTTTAAATTACCATTTGATGGAAATCTCATCAGTCACAAGTAATCCGATATAATACTCCAACATAATTTTTTTTTTCTTTTCGTATAATTCAATTATTGATTATAATCCGATAGTACATAATCTAAAAATGATCCCTTTAGATATAGGAGTTAAAGGGATCAAGGAATGCTAAAAAGAAAACACCTGACGACAGGTGTGATCATAATTCTAATCATGAAGCAAAAAAAAACTAAATGAATAAATAATCTCTAATAATTACTATGCATGCCAAAATGACATGAAACTAATTGGATATTAGTATAAGAAACCACTGATAGTGTGTAAATATGTTCATATATAAATAATATATCCTTATACTAGATAAAGGACCAGTCTCCACCAAATAGACAAGACTATTGCATTTAACTTTATGCAAATACCTTTGGGGAAATGTATAAATCCATCTGTTCTAACTATAGGTATTTACCTATAGTAAACTAAAGTGCATATTTTCTTTACACTTCATCAGTTCTTAATTTGCCAGAATCTTTCAGTTTTAAGTAACAACTCATCAGTTATTTGTTTACACACAGTTAATGCTCATTGGAGCAAACCAGGTTATTAGATTTGCTTAGGCAACTAATCTGGGAGAAGGAAAACCAACTTCAAAACAAGTGGCACCTAGTTCGAAAATTCATCTTATGTTACATCCTGCCTGTGGCAGTGGGACTGGGTAAATAAATACAAATAAGACTAGTGGGTTGGTTTTATGGCATTTCAACCCTTGAGTTATTTAAAGCCAAAATTGGTCTCCCCACCCACTCAACTCCAGCAATTACATGATTCCATATAATTAATGATGATTATAATCAATTGTAAATTCAAGCAACTATCCTAAATAAAATAATTTGCACATTTCGCCAATGGACCGGGAGTTCAATCCCAGGTCAAGTCATACCAAAGACTTAAAAAAATGGTACTTGATGCCGCCTTGCTTAGCACTCAACACTATAAGGTAAGGATCAAGGGTAAAGTGGAGCAATCCATGGAATTGAGTAGTGCCCTCCCCTACACCTCAGTGTGGTAGCTATTGAAAAGGGAGCCTTCAGGTCACCCTCAACTGCAGACACCAACAACTTTTACTTTTTTTATATGGTTTTAAGTATTCCTATCTAATACTAATAATTTTCAAATAGATCTATTTAACTCATAAAAGAGACCCAAACAAGAACTACCACTGTGGAGATACTTGGAACATAATGGTTAGTCATCGTCAGAAATAAACACTGTAACCCAAGTTCAAATCCTGAACAAAAATATAAATCCAACTTATCCCTACCTACAGCTGGACTATTTAAACTTGGTACAGCAAATACAAGTAGTACTCTACTTAAAAATTGACCTTGTATCATATCCTACTCATGGTGGAGTAGGCTGGGTAAATGCATGCTACTAGTTCAGGTTAATGTCAGCCTGAGAATAACTGCAATGAAACTCCCAAGGACTCAAAAATGAGTTCCTCGCCACCAGACGGAATTTAATATCATACAGAGGACGCCTAAAATGTGCATGTAGGGTGGGGACCTTCCAAATCCTTAAAACTGAAAGATTCCGGCAAATTAAGAACTGATGAAGTATAAAGAAAATATGCACTTTTGTTTACTTAACAGGGTGAAAAGATTTAAAAAAAAAAAAAAAAAAAAGAGGAATGAATGAATAAACTTAAGTTTCAATGCCAAGTGGTACTATGTGAATCTATTAACTCATAAAGGAGAAGGAGTTGGTAATGTTTTGTTTATATCTG
>CAUZXS010002328.1:0-45000 GCA_963585895.1 Sepioteuthis lessoniana | reverse complement strand
TAGCTTTAAGTAAAGCATACATAAGTTCTAAAAGACAAAAGATTTTTTTTTTGGTTACATCCTGTCAGTGAACATAATAATAAGCAAGCAATGACGAGGAATAAATTAAGATTGTTGATGACAAAGGGGAATAAAAAACAAAAAGGGGGGTAAAAAGAAAAAAAAAATGGGAGAGATTTGTGTGCATGTGTTTCACTCACTCTTTCTGTGTGAGGGTGAATTGATAAGTCAGTACCCTAATACAGTTGATTATTCCCACTGAGGCCAGCCATATTTATCTTACATACAGAGAAAACAATGAAACCTTTATTCATACAGTCTTAAAAAAAAAAAATCTGCAAAGAAAACTAACAAATAGACTTAAAAAAAAAAAAAAAATAAAAAAAATAAGTTTTGATGGTTTGGTATGGTTTCTTTATTTAATGGCATATCAAGCTTCATGGGTTATTTAATGTCAAAGCCTTGTAGAAGAACAGTAGGGATACTATTTAACCTATACCTAAGGGAATAAGGGAGTTTATGCCTTGCCCATGGATATTACTCCAAAAGTGAATGTAATTGCATAACTAGAGTTGGAACTTGTTTACAATAATGTCACAGGTCAGGTGCCTGTGGTGTAATGGTTATTGTCGTAGGAAATGGACACGGCGACACGAGTTCAAATCCTGGACGAGACTGATTGCATTTCACATAGCACTAATACCCTTGGGAAAGGTATGAATCCAATTATTCTCCCTCCAGCTATGAATCCAATTATTCTCCCTCCAGACTGGGTTCTTTAGCCTTGGTAAGGCAACTAGTCTAGGAGAAGGAATACTCTGAATTCAAACCTGTTAAACTCTGCTTAAAAATTGACCCTTTGTCATATCCTGCCAGAGCAGAGGGGTTGGTAAATCTGATAATGTCACAGGTCAGCCACTATACCTCAAGGACTCCCTCCACACGCCTTTACCAGTCAGAGTAACGTAAGAAAATCTTCAAGTTCTACAAGTCCATCTATATTATGGTATATAAAGTAAGTAAAGTTGGCGACCTTAGTCGAGGGCAACCCGAAGGCTCCCTTTTATATAGCTACTACAGTGAGGGCGCTACTCCTTTCCTTGGATTGCGCTACTTTACCCTTGATTCTTATCTTATAATGCTGAGTGTTAATCAAAGTGACATCAAGTACCATTTTTTTTTAGTCTAATGTATGACTCGACCTGGGATTGAAACCTGGTCTCCCCGACCATTGGCGATTAGCGACCTTAGTCGAGGGTGACCCAAAGGCTCCCTTTTCAAAAACAACTACACCAAGGTATAAGGAAGGGTGCTATTCATTTCTCTGGATTCCTCCACTTACTCTTGATCCATACCTTATAATGCTGAGTTAAGCAAGTACCATTTTTGGGTTTTTGGTATGACTCGACCTGGGATTGAAGCCGGTCTCCCAGACTTTTGACGAACACTAACCGCGAGGCCAATGATATATAATCTCTCCTAAAATCACATCAAAATTTCATCTAAAGCAATGAAAGAAGTGTGGAGAAATAAATATCTAACACCAAACCCCACCCCATCAGATTATATGAAACTCCTAATACATTTCGGCCTTTTATCATTTTGAAATGGCTATAGAACTACACAAATCTAGGATTTGCAATCTCTTTAAAAAAAAAATAAAAAAAAAAAAAATGGGGTGGGAGTAATACTATTTGCTTTGACTAGATTGATGGCTGAATCACCTCTCTCCAAGTTCCCCAATGCCCCCAAAAAGACAACAGGCAAATTCACAGATTAAAACCAGATGATTAATAGTTCTTGAATTTAAATACAAACAAACACACGCGTGTGTGTGTGTGTGTGTGTGTGTGTGTGTGTGTGTGTGTGTGTGTGTGTGTGTGTGTGTGTGTGTATGTGTGAATAAGAAAAGTATTTGTTTCACAAAAATATTTGCTGTACAGAATTTTTCAAAATCAAAAATAGTAAATATTAATCACAGAGAAAATTTCAGATTATATATATATACACACACACACACACACAAGGGTGGGATTGATGTGTCCATTACCTGATACAGTTATGATCTGAAATTTTCACAGTATAATCTTTGGTCCATGTAATCAACTTACACCACTGAATAAGGAGCACTGACTGAAAAGTAAATGTTTTTATCAAAAATGTTTCTCATGAATTTATATCCACACACAAACGTGTGTGTCTTATGATCGCATAGGTAAGAAATAGAGTCACTAAGGGCTGTTAACATTATTCAAACCTATCTATATAAACACACACACACACATCTTTCTGTTATATGTTATACCTCTAGAGTTAAAGAATGCCACAGAGGGCGACTAAAAATTAACTCCCTATTTTAAAATAGGTCATTGTAAAAATTATAGTTAAGAAATGAATTATAAGAATTTTTAAATAGAGTTAATTTTCAATATATATATCTCATCGTGCCATCAGCACGGATATCTCTGACCTTCTCTCGCCACGCCTCCCTATCGCTCATCCCTTCTTGCAGGTCCCCAAGGCTACACCCCATATCCTCACAGAGCTGCTGTGTGTAGGTTTGAGCTGGCCGCCCTGCTTTTGCGCGGCCATGTGAAATATATATATATATATATATATGCCTAATGGGTAGAGTTTGCCAATTGTCCAAGAGACAGGGATTTAATCCCGAGGTTGAGTCATATCAAAGACTCAAAAAATGGTACTTGATACTATTTACCAACCCCTCCGCTCGGTCAATTTTTAAGTGGAGTTTAACAGGTTTGAATTCAGAGTTTTCCTTCTCCTAGACTAGTTGCCTCACCAAGGCTGAAGAATCCAGTCTGTCCTACTATTTACCCATAGCTGGAGGGAGAATAACTGGATTCATACCTTCCCCAAGGGTATTAGTGCTATGTGAAATGCAATCAGTCTCGTCCAGGATTTGAACTCGTGTTGCCGTGTCCATTTCCTACGATGATAACGACTACACCACGGGCACCTTGATATGGTACTTGATGCCACCTTGCTTAACGCTCAGCATTATAAAGGTACAGATCAAAGGAAAAGTGGAGCAATCCAGGAATGGAGTGGCACCCTCCTCTACACCTCAGTGTAGTAGCTATTGAAAAAGGAGCCTTTGGTCGCCCTCGACTACAGTCGCCATAAGGTGTTGATATACCATTAAACAAATGAACAAACTTAAGACCACCAGAGCACGTAACGAAACAAGAAAAATAGAATGATAAAATATTAATGAAAAATTCAACAATAAAAAAGATTTAATTCCTATAAATAGCCACAAAATAAACCAAACCATTCTGTCTTATAATCAAGCATTCATAAATGAATCAGATTTTGGCATTAAATAACCCATAAGAAATTGATATGCCATTAAATAAACCAAACATTTGCTGCCATTACTGCCAGGTCCTTTCTGACTATGGTAGTAAATGACCCATAAGGAGTTGATATGCTGTTAAATAAATTAAACCTTTCTTTATCTCTCTTCTCTTTATCTCTCTCATATTTCTGTCCTCATATCTTATAAGTAAAAGTAAAGTTGGCGACCATAGTCGAGGGTAACCCAAAGGCTCCCTTTTCGATAGCTACTACACCAATGTGTAGGGGAGGGCGCTACTCCTTTCCTGGATTGCTCTACTTTACCCTTGATCCGTACCTTATAATGCTGAGTGCTAAGCAAGGAAGCATCAAGTACCATTTTTTGAGTCTTTGGTATGACTCGACCTGGGATTGAACCCAGGTCTCCCAGGCCATTGGCGAACACTCTAAAGGAATCAAATTTTGGCATTGAATAACCCATAAGGAGTTGATATACAGTTGAATGAACCAAACCTTTCTCTTAATCATTTTCTTCTATTTCTCTCTTCTCATCTTATAAAGGAATCATATTTTAACATTAAACAACCCATTAAGAGTTGATATGCCATTAAACAAATAAAGCAAACCTCTCTCTCTCTCCTAAATGAATCAAGCTTTGGCATTAGATATCCTCTATGGAGTTAATCTACCGTTAAACAAATAAGACAAGCCAAACCATTCTTTCTCCATTCTCCTCTATTATAAACAACCATTTACAATTTAATTTTAGTTCAGCATTAAATAACCCATGAGTTGATATGCCATTCAACAAATAAGCCAAACTTAAAAGGAGGAAAAAAAAAAAGAAAAAACAGTTATGCTAAAATCTACAGTAAAACCAGATTTTTTACCATCAAGTAACTTATTACAAAATGTTATAATTGTTCTATTTATCGGTAATTCTAATCTAAAACTTATCTTGAACAAATATCTTTTTAAAAAGTGCAATAATATAATAATTTAAATTTTCAGAGCCACTAAAATATATTTCGGTACTCAAAACCACTCAAAGAGTCAGAAATCCACACTTCAAAATTTCATCTAAATAAAGTACAGTTACAATTGAAACTTTAATACTCACCAATAGAGATAATAGATAATCGTTTCAAATTTGATTAATATCTTCTGACGAATGATCAATCGATTTTCCCAAGAAATGATCATTTTTATGATGCAATTTGACATACAATCACATCATGAATCTATTTCAGGTGATCAGAAAACTATAAATTCAGATTGACTAATTTATAATCATATTGGTAAGATTTTATGATACATCAATCCCTTTATGATTATGCAATAGCAAACAAATATTTTTAAGTAGATCTTTTTATATAGTCTTTAATCCAAGACTCCAATTTGACACTAAATCATCCATAATGGCCATGTCAGGAAAAATGTTATTTTCAAATTATGAATTCACTAGTTTTTTGTTTTATTATTATTAATAATATTACATTGTAAATTTTGAATTTCTATAAATAGCCAATAGTTCTTCAATCATATATCCACCAAGGTTCCAATCCTGACTTCCACATAAGTCATATAGTGTCAAATATTTTTTGCATATTTTTTCATTTTTTAATCATATATCCAAGGTTTTGATTCAACACACCAACTCATCGATATTAGTCATGTTAAGAAAATTATTTTCTGCTTACAAATTCACTCGTTTGTTGTATTATTTTTTATATAATAATGAAAATTTTGGATTTCCATAAATAGCCAATCATCTTTTAATTGTATATCCAAGGTTCTGAGTCTGAGTTCTACATAATGGTCCTGTATCGCAAAACATTTTCAGCAGATAAATCATATCTCCAAAGCTCCATTTCAGAATATGGTTTTATGACACACAGACTCCTTCATAGTAGTCATCTAAGGTCTCATTGGATGCCCCATTCATATGGCCTTGTGCTTCATCTGAGCAAAACATTTAGTAAATTAACATTGGTCAGGTAAGGAAAATATTATTTTCTACTTACAAATTCAATAGCTTGTAGTTTGTTTTTTTTTTAATTATAATATTGTAAATTTTGAATTTCTGTAGATAGCTGATATTACAAATCCCAAATGCTAATTTATAAATGTGATTTTCTGGCACATCGACTCCAACATAATGGTAATGCACTATAAAAAAATGTTTTCATAGATACAGATTTTAGATTCTACTGAAGAAGCCACTTCTGTTTTTCATATCCAACCCAGAAATAACCACAAAAATTCAAGACATTGATTAGAATTATGCTCTTATTACAAATTCTAATACATTAGTTATCCAATCAAAAGATTTGGGAAGTATATTCTTAATCTTTAGCCATTAATCTAAAGATAAGATTGAAATGAATATGCGTTTATAAGACATCAACTGATAGTGATGTAGTCCTCACAAATAATATCCAATATCACAACTACTTTAGACTATTGGTGAGAAAGCTTCTTGCTTAAAGAACATATAACATGGAGTAGCTGACCCAACACATCTCGCTGGCCATTAGTCAATGATAACACTTGCTATCCAATTATCAGGAGAAAAAATAAAATAAAAATATATTTTTAAAAAAATAAGGAAAATTTCCCCAAATATAACAATTCAGAAGTCTCTTTGAAATTTGGCTATTTAAAAAAAAAAAAAAAAAAAAAAAAAAATCAATTTTTTTTTTTCCCCTCTTTAAAAAGGAAAAATCAATTTAAAATGTTACTATTTAATGAATAAAAATTTTAAAAATAAGCAGTAAAAAGGTTTAACTTGAAACAATATAATCAAATCATCATTCAACATTAATATATGCCAATGTATTCAAACTACTATCCTCATCTTGGTTATTATAAACAACCTTTTCACCTTGTTCAGGTGTCAGTCCAAGTAACTTTCTGGTACTTGGTGACTGAATCCTTTATTCAATCTGCAGAGATAATTTAATATTTCAAAGAAATAAGAATATAATTTTTGCAGCCCATAGATTACTTCTATAATGGTCATATGATTCCAAACAATATTCTATATGTGATCAATATGCTTGTGATTAAGTGATTTTCACATATACAAATGCTGAAATAATAAATAAGATCCTGGTTATATGAGATTTGGGTACACTGATTTTTCTATAATATTCAGGATTCCAAACAATATTTTATATATTGTCAACGTGCTTGTTGTAAAGTCATTTTTGTACATATTATGCCAAAATAGTTTTAAATAGGTCCTGTATTTAACCTTACATATAAGATTAAATTGGTTTTCAGCACAAAGATTCCTCTATAATGGTCATATTGATTCCAAACAATATTTTATATATTGTCAACACATTTTGTTATGATTTCCATATGTATACAAATATAATGCTACAATAGTTTTTAAAGGGTTCTGTCTTTAGCATTATATTCAAGGTAAAATAAAGGGATTCCTAAAAAAAATTTTGAAAGATACTTTTTTTTTTTTTTGGTAAATTCCAAATCAATTCCTGTATAAATGGTCTCTTGCAATGCCAAGTAATATCAGAGTAGATTTTCCAAGCTTTTCACTTATACAGTGAATATAATGAAGTAACATTGATTCACAAGTCCAAACTCAAAATAAGTGAATTCTTCAACTCCAACCACCCAAAAGAACAAGACTACTTTATTTCTGCAATCTGATCCACTTAGCAAGACATGTTTCTGGAAATCTTTTTAAGAAGTTGACCTCTATGATCTTCAAATAATCACCATATATAATTTACAAAAAAAAAAAAAAAAAAAAAAAAATGGGTGAGTGGGCTGCGAAAATGCACAAGATAAATATTTCAGACTTGTAGTATCACCCCAAAAATAAACCAATACAGAAATGGCTCTGTTGTCTATTTTTAACATCCAAGAACCAAATTTAGGAAATGAGTTACATTTTCTTGAGTTTGCAAAAACAATTTGACTTTTATTTGCATACAACAAGAAATTCATTAACAATCTTAAAGAGCAAAATCATCACCTGATATATATATATATATATATATATATATATATATATATATATATATATTTCTAATCTATTGCTTCAAACATGATATTAACATCTATATGTTGATCAATTGAATTTAACAGCATGTAAACCTGTCTTAGGTTACTTCATACCTAGTGGTTAGGGAACCACATTCATGCTTACATTTTTTGTATAGAGACTTATCCTGTAGCATGGTTTGGTCATGAGGACACTTATGTTTTGGACAGAAATAGCCTGCCAGATCCCATCCCTCAACAGGTTTAGTTTGAATTCAGAATTTGTTTTCCTAGATCAGTTGCCATACCAAATTTAGAGCGTAGTCTACCCTACTATTAACCTTGAGGGAGAATAGTTGGACTCCTACTTTCCCCCAGGCGTATTAGTGCTGTGTGAAATGCAAACAAGCTCATTTAGGACTTGGACTCTTCACTGTGTTCATTTCTTACAACGATACCCATTATGCCACCTGCGATACCCATTATGCCACCTGCGCATTTCTTTTTTTTTTTTCCCCTAAATTTTTATTTACTTTACTTATTTTATATTAATGCTTTTAATTTACTGCTTCCAATATGACATGAATTCTTTCCCTCCCACTGAGACAGTGGTGTCCTAAGTTTGCTTTGAGTTGGGTTGGTTTTATGGCATATCAACTACTGTAGGTTATTAAATGCTCATTTCTTTTTATATATCAAACATATTTCTAAACACATTTTTGTTGATAACATTTTTAAACACGCCTGGATTCTTGTATATAAACTGTGGCTCAGTTTGTTTAAATGGAAAAAAAGAAAAAAAAGAAAAAGAAAAAAAGAAAATACATGTTTCTAATATGTTTACTTTCCAATACTTGGATAATCTATATAAATAAAAATGTAAATGTTTATTACTAACCGATAATCTCAAGTTTTATACCACAAATTGGTTTAAAATTTTCTGAGAGTATTTTATTCGAATTCAGGAATGTTTTTATATACTTATTATCCAAATATTGGAAAATTAAACATATTAGAAACATACATTTCCTTTCTTTCCCCCCCCCCATTTAAACAAACTGAGCCACAGCAACGCGTAGCCGGGTACAGCTAGAATAATATAAGAATTTAACATCAAATATTTGTTTACATACATTTAAATATAATTTGTAAGTGGATAGTTTATAGGTAATATTATTTGTGAATGTGTTAGAACTAATTTGTTAACATAATTAAGTATTGTTTCTACACAGTTAAATGGTTTCAAGTATTGCTATCTAACACTACTAATTCCGTTTGATATTAATCATTCATTTACATACAGTGAAGTGGTTACAATTATTCTAATTAACACTAATTATTCAACTCAACACCATTCATTTGCATACAGTTAAATGGTTTCAAGTATTGCTATTCAATACTAATAATTCAATTTAGGCACACAGTTAAAGAGTTTCAAATATTCCTCTTAAATAATAATTCTATTCAACATTAGTCATTTGTCTGCACACTGTCGAAGGGTTCCAAGTATTGTTATGTATCACTAACAATTCAATTTAACATCAGTCATTTGTATGCACAGTTAAGTCAGAGTGGACCTGGGAGTAATGTCAATGAAAGGGTACTCTACATTTCTCAAAGCTCCAGCATATGGTTTAGTCTCGTATCTCGGACACTTGTTAATAGTGTTTTAACCCCCGACAGAGATGCAGTTGATGTATTCAACAGCCCTAGCCAACTGGGCTGTGCAATTTAAATGTCAATACCCAGGACACTACATTTTCTGTGGGGAGAGGGAATCTTATCCCACTACAGGAGATACAATCAGCAGACTTTAAACCAAGTGACAGGGTGGATTAACATCTATAGGAGCCATGCATGACAACTGACAGTACTTACTCATATAGATAGCATATAGATTATCTTTCTTTTGTTTAATGTTTTTGTATCATGGTAAGGCGGCCAATACCAACACAAAGAGAAGTAGGAGATATGTAATGATAACGAATAAGAGGGAAGTCAAATACTTGGTAATAGTATATTTATTTGATAAGGAATTCATATACAATACTAACACATACACTGATAGCTAATTTATAAGATGGACACAACTATTCTTTTATGGTCTATAGTGGAGGTAGGTAATCTTATACAACAAATGTCATATCAATCTTTCTGGGTCATGAAGGTCTGGCATGAAGGTCTACCAGGAGTGATGGATGATAGAGAAGGGTGGACGGAGAGGGTCAGAGAGATCCGCATAGCTTTTGTCGACACACAGTTAATATCAAAACAGTTCTATTTCAAACAATTCAGTTTAACATAAGTATGCAGTTTAGTTTTATTTGACCCATAAATAGGACCCTATTAGGTGCTACTACTCTGAGCCAGAGTGGACCTGGGAGCGATGGCAATAAAGGGGTACTCCACATTCCCCAAAGCTCCAGCATTACTGGAACCTCACCATCAGATTGTTTGGTGTTATATACAGGACCCTCGTTGGGTGGGGGTGGAGTCTTTCCCCTCTGCAGAGATGCAACTGAGCTTTCATATACTCGAGGTTGAACTTGCTTACAACAATGTTGTAGTCCAGTGCATTTGCTACTACATCACAGGGACTCCCTAACCCCCCCTGCCACATGGATTAAGTTGTTAAAAATAAAGGATAATTTAATTTAATTTTAGTTTAGAATAATTATTCATATTTAACAGAAGAGCCGACATCGAAAGATCAAAAAGCGACATCACTACGAACACTTGTTCCCCTTGGGCTAACTTTTCTGACACCTCTCAGCAGAACGGAGCTCTCTGCTCAGAAAAGATCAATGGGCCAGGTGCCAATGGTCCAGGAGATCGGATTTCAATCCCAGGTTGAGTCGTACCAAAGACTCAAAAAAATGGTACTTGATGCTGCCTTGCTTAACACTCAGCATTATAAGGTAAGGATCAAGGGTAAAGTGGAGCAATCCAGGGAATAGAGTAGCCTCCTCCTCTACACCTCGGTGTAGTAGCTATTGAAAAGGGAGACTTCAGGTTACCCTTGACTAAGGTCACAAACTTTTTTTTTTTTAAACTTATTTGTATTTAAAGAGCATTTTATGTTTTAATCATCTTTTTTCTACAATCTATTGCTTTGTTCACACAAAGTTTGGCATAAGGATGATGGCTTTAGATTTATTCTGAGACATTATATATCCTTGAAAACACAAAAAAATTAATCGATATTTTCAAATGAATAATTAATCTTCTTATCTTCCAGACATAGAAGAGTAGTATTAAACTAAAATTAAATTTCTAAGCTTTTTTTTTAGGACAAGTGTCTGTTGAGATTAAATAAATTCCCTCTTAGAAAGTCCAATAGCTGACCATGACAGAGAGGATCTAGATGCATATCTAGAGGTTGGTTGGGTTTTATGACATATCAACCTTTAATAGTTATTTAATGCCAAATCCTGTTTACACACACACACACACACACACACGTGTGTGTGTGTGTGTGTGTGTGTGTGTGTGTGTGTGTGTGTGTGTGTGTGTGTGATTTGTAAATAAAAAGTTTGTAACATTTCAAACAAACCAGAGTTCATTTGTTTCCACACAGCTAAATGGTTAAACCAGTTGACCCATAGATGGGACCCTAAAAGGTACTACCACTGCTGGTCAGAGTAGATCTAGGAGTAATGGCAATGAAGAAGTACTCCACATTCTCCAAAGCTCCAAGACTGAAGCCTAACCATCTGAAGGAGGCTATTGTAATATTGAGGACACTCGTTTGGGTGATGGTCTTTAACTTTATTCATTTAGATAACATAACCAACTTTGTACAAAAGTCAGGATCACCCTGGTTTGAAACAGTCGGATTATCTGGGATAGCTAATTTAAAGTTGAAACCTAACTTCTAGGATTTTAGTCTCCTGATTTTACAAGCCTCCAATGACAGCCAAGCTTTCCACTGCTTTTAAAGTCAAACTGATTTGGTTTGTTTGGATTTCATGGCATATCAACTCTTGTGGGTTATTTAATACCAAATCCTATATATACATATGTAATCATTTATCCGAGTGTAAAAAATTAAGTTATTGGGTATAACATAAAACTTGAAACCATTTGTGTGCAAATGAATAAATAGTGTTGTATAGAATTATTACAATTACATAGTTAAATGGTTTCAAGTATTGCTAAGTGCAAATTAGCTCTAACTTATTTTAAAATAAAATTACCTTAAACTACTAACATACACATAGAAATCAGACCTGACCGATAAACTGAAACGCAGTTTCTTCCTAGCAGCAGTCATATCGATATTGCTATATGGATGCACTACTTGGATGCTAACTAAACGGCTGAAGAAGCTAGACAGCAATTACACAAGAATGTTAAGAGCAATATTGAACAAGTCCTGGCGGCAACACCCAACAAGACACCAGCTGTACAGCCACCTACCTCCCATCACGAAAACTATACAAGTTAGACGAAGCAGACATGCAGGACACTGCTGGAGAAGCAACGACGAACTCATCAGTGATGCACTCCTATGGACCCCCGCATATGACCAAGCAAAAGCAGGACGACCAGCTCGAACATACATACAGCAGCTATGTAAGGATACAGGATGTAGCCCTGAAGACCTGCCAAAAGCGATGAATGATAGGGAGGTGTGGCGAGAGAGAATCTCTTTATTCACATCATAATACCAAATTAAAAATAGGAATAATCAAAGATTTCTACCTTAGAGCTCTTAGGATTTGCACCCCCCAAATCTTGAAATGATTAATTTGACTATATAGAGAAATCCTTCATACAACTACAATAACCAAAATCCAGAAATTCATATATATATATATATATATATATATATATATATATATATATGAAAGTAAATAAAGGATTTTAATCTGACAATATGTAGAGAAAAATTGATAACAAGGTAATCCAAGTGAAAGGAGAGATTTATTGAGAAGTCAACACTAGCGTTTCAGTTCTACTGAACCATCATCAGGAAAATTTTCCCCCTAGGTTTATGTATTTTTAAACATCCACCGTTGACTTAACATTGCTAATATCACCCCTCATGGTCCTGATGACGGTTCAGTAGACCGGAATGCTATAATGTCGACTTCTCAATAAATTAGTTGTCAAAATTTCTGAGACGAAGCTTGCTTGATTTTCATTATTAAGGGTTTTTGGACTATTGTCTATGTGGAAATAACAATAAAGATGAAGACAATAGTCCGAAAACCCTTAATGATAAAAATTCTCGATAAATCTATCCTTCCACTTGGATTACCTTGTTTTTATATATATATATATATATATATATATATATATATGGTAAGAAATAAGACTTGAAAAATTTTGTTAAGAAATCAATTTGATAGTTTTATTACCATTTTATCAGATATATCAAATACATATACACACACACCTGTATGTACATATGAAGTGAGTCTACAACAGGTTTGAGAAGTCATAGGAGAGTGCACAGGAGTAATATCAACGAAAAAGACATCTAATTCATTTGTCACATATGCAAGGATACACTTGGCCTGAGGAGTCACACATGCTCCCATAGGTACTCTTTACAAATCAAGGAAATGACCGTGTGTGTGTGTGTGTGATAGATATAGCCACACTGGATGAATGTGTAACTGCACTTGATTTCATATATAACTGTACCGTTCCCTTTCAAAAAGGTGAGATTAGAAAGATCCAAGCCACCCCCACTTCAAATGATAACACCTAACATTTATACTGTATATAAGTATAGTTTTCATGAAACTAATTAGCCAGCAATAAGCTTTAAAAGCTTATCCAGTCTGCAGCGTGAATTCTACTCTACAATTATTTGAAGGTTATCTAGAGTTGATCTATAACTGGATTACACAAAATAAATACTTGCAGGCTTATCTTAAGTGGTAGAGAAGAAGACTTATGAACGAAAGCTGTATGCCACTAAAAGTCTCAGACTCAACTGACTTTTTAAAGTAAACATCTTTCCATACTGATTTAAGTCAGACAAAGGGCCACATGTGGCCTTGAGAGCTTTCTGAATGGCCCAGCTAATTTCAAGAAAATTTTTTTTTTTGTTGTGCAGCTCACTTGATCATGAGCTATCTCTCTTGCAGCCCAATTCTCGAAAAAAAAAGTTGCCCATGCTTGATTTAAGTACTTGTAAAGTCTAATACTCCGTGATGTTAGCAATTACTTCTTGCTTGGTGAGTGTCAGTTTTTTGCTGATCCAATCATCAGACCCAAAGTTCTGTTAACTGTATCTATGCTATTCTTAGACTTATAGATGTTCTATGACAGATATTGAGCACTTTTTATTTATAAACATAGCAAGCCACACACACACACAACTATAATCAAAATTCAATGCCAAAAATTTTTTAAATCATTAAAACACAGTGCTCTGTGAACAATCAATACAGAATAATATATTTTTAAAAATAAAATAAAACAAAAAACCTCACAACTCAATTCAAAACAGTCAGCAATCTTATGTTTAACCAGTGTAGTAAGTGGGGTAAAAGAAAGTAATATTTAGTTAACTGATTATTTTTCCTTATTTGGGGTGGAGGTTGTCCCACCGCCATTCATACATTTTTTAGTACATCCATCACTTCATGAACAATTTTCCATGATTTTTTTTCCAAAGTTTTAAGTAGGACTTAATGTAGCATTTTGGTGCCTGTGCTATTAAAAAGATCAAATGAATGATACCGGCTCATTGGCCTAGTGGGTAGAATGTTCGCCAATGGTCTGGGAAACCTGGGTTCCATCGCAGGTTGCGTCATACCAAAGACTTTAAAAATGGTACTTGATACCACCTTGCTTAATACTCAGCAATATAAGGTACGTATTGAGGGTAAAGTGGAGCAATCCAGGGAAAGGAGTAGCGCCCTCCCTTACACCTTTGTGTAGTAGCTATTGAAAAGGGAGCTTTCTGGTCGCCCTCGACTATAGTCGCCAACTTTACTTTTATAGGTCAGTGATTGTGCTAACTAGAAAGTGACATAGGAAAGCCAAGTCAACAGAAGAAAACTCCTTCCCCACTCTACCATAAACTTTGGGGCTAGATAAGTTAAGTAAAGTTGGCAACCTTAGTTGAGGGTGACCTGAAGGCTCCCTTTTAAATAACTACTACACCAAGGTGTAGGGGAGGGCAGTACTCCATTCCCTAGATTGCACCACTTTACCCTTGATCCTCTCCTTAGAGTGCTGAGTGCTAAGCAAGGCAGCATTAAGTACTATTTTTTTAATCTTTGGCATGACTCGACCTGGGATTGAACCCCAGTCTCCCGGATCATTAGTGAACACTCGACTCATTAGGCTAATACTCAACTGTAAATGCATTGTTTACTGCAAATAGAGAGTTTCACATGGTTGAGCCTCAGGTGAGCCAGTATTCACACACACACGCATATTATATATAATATACAAAAAGAGGTTTATGGTTCTTACTAGCTCACTTGGTAAGTTAATGAAGAACCAAATATTGCAGTGTTGTTAAATAATACTCAATATCAATGACTGAGCATTTATATATATATATATATATCGCATAATATGGTAGTGTCTGAGACCCTGGGTTTTGTAGATTTTTGCATTCGTTGAACAGAGTGAAGATTTTTTTTTAAATTCACCGTCCAAAATGCATGAAACCAAGGGTCACAGACGCTACCATGTTTTATATACATTTTATTTATTGTGTGTGTAAGTATGTGTCCACTAATACCGAGTCTAGAAAAAAGAAAACTTAGAATTCAAAACGAACTGTATGAGTTAGGTCAGACAGCATTCCTTGTTTCTGGTACCATGTAAGCTAGTTAATTCAAGAGATGAGTACTTCAAAGTAACTCTTCCATTGTCCTGAGAGATGCTGTGTGTATGTGTATCATATGTGCACCAATCACATACGAGAGAGAGAGAGAGAGAGTCATTGAGGGCTCAGATGTGAGCCAACAAGAAGTGATTCAACATGTCAGCAGAATTGACTTTACAGTCTTCTGTGTGGTATCTTATACAGATGGTACTGCCGATGTATTTCCAGTATATCAATACCGAGTCACTTGCAGATCAGCCATATGGAAGAGATATATATATGAATATAAATATTATGATATTACTCTGCACTTTCGGGGCATAGAGCACTGTAAAGATTTTACAAATTAAAAATGCTTATAGTATCAAATTTTAATCTTATCAGATTTTAGAAGAGCTACATTTCTAGTTAGTTTTTCAATGCTCTAGATTTTGGTAATACATAATGTCTAATAATATCCATTCTCACATTCCATTAAAAGTAACAAAATACTGGTATATTTGTTGCTTTTTTAAAATGGTACTTATTTATGAAGGATTCTGTATTGAAAAGGTTACCTGGCATCACCCAGTACCAACAACAGCTATCATTGCTAAAACTTTATGAATACTATCAATATAAAAAAAAAAAACAATACTATTCAGAAGTTGTATTTTTTTTTTTTTTTATTATATATGATAATGTGCCAACCTAACATCTCATTATTTTCTTTTGATAAACAATCGGAGCATATATAGCAGATGTTACATGCTTCACCCAAAAATATTTTCAAATATGGTTCAGCAAAAAAATAAATTAAAAAAAAATTTTTTTTAAGCGAGATATGAAGAACATTAGCAGATTATCATATATTAAAAAAATGTATTGTCTGAATTTTTTGCTTTTCCCTATTTTTTTAATATTCACATAGTCTAATATATTTCCATTTTTCCCTAATTATATATATATATATATATATATATATATATATTCTCTATCTCATGAATGGCCCATTGGCATAATAGAGTGCTCACTGGGAGTTTAGGTTCAATCCCAGGTTGAGTCATACTAAAGACCACCAAAAAAAAAAAAAAAAAAAAATGGTACTTGACACCTCCTTACTTAACACTCCACATTATAAGATACAGATCAAGAATAATGGAGCAATCCAAGAAAAGGAGTAGTGTCCTCTCCTCCACCTCAGTATAGCGGCTTTTGAAAAGGAGCCTTCGGATCACAGTTGGCCAATTTATACATATGTACATATTTCAGATGATACAGTCCAGTTTAAAGTATGAACCATTTAAATACTGTTCCAACATTTTAATAGTAGTTGTATAAAAAATCACATTCCTAACGCTTAAAAAGTCCTCTTAGTTAATTTTCCATCACTTCTTTCAGAATTTGATTTTGAAGGTCATGAGCGTCTAATTATGAAATTGAAAAAAAAAAAAAAAAAGAACTGATGCATTCCTTTTTTTTTTTTTTTTGGCAGGAGTTCAAGCTTGGTCAAAATTAGTTGTCTGAATTTTTTTTTAGACAAAGCTTGATGATTTTTATCGTTAAGGGTTTTCGAACTATTGTCTTCATCTTTGTTATTTCCACAACATTTCTGCCGATATGCCCTCTGGCCTGCTTCAGGTGTTTGTTGAACTCTGGAACCTACACGGAACTTTGAACTATGTCCGTTATTGAATCCATGGGGGGTCACCTGTTCTGATTCTGTTAGCCATAACCGGGTACAAGTGTTAAGTATTCCTGTATTGTTACTCGCCTGCAGTCAGGATTGAACCTGCAACCACTAGATGATTGTCTCATTAAAAGATTAGGGAACCAATACCTGTAACTATTACACTAAAATGTCTCTCAAACAGAGAATGGGTGAAGGATCCACTTGTGATTAGACAGCATGACAATGAATTTTGATCAAGAGACTTGAAATGTACGTTCAGTTAAGTAAAATGTGATTGGAACAATTTTACTTGATGACAATGTTGCTAGGATGATATTGCAGAATCTCACTGACAAGGGACACGAGACTTTAGCACATTCGCCATATTCTCCTGATCTCTCACACACCAACAACCTTTTTCAAGCATCTGGAGACATTTTCATGCCAAAACACATTCTGTTCAAAAGGAAAATAAAAACTATATTTAAAGATTTCTTGGCATCTAAACCATTCAAGTTTTTTTGTACAGGCATAAACTTTGTTAATTAATAGGAGAAATGCATAGATATTCAAGGATCAAATTTTGACTGATTAAATACATTAACTTCATTGACTCAAGAATAAAAGTATATTCTAAACCTGGACATATATATGAGTGTGTGTGTTATTCCATTATTTATGAAGGAAAAATGTTCCATCAATGAATCGATAAAGTATAGAACATATAAAAGTCTCCACAATGTGTATGTGTGCATATATAAGCGGACCATTGGCCAAATGAGTAGAGTGTTCGCCAATGGTCCAGGAGACCAGGGTTCAATCCCAGGTCAAGTCATACCAAAGACTAAAAAAATGGTACTTGATGCTGCCTTGCTTAGCACTCAGCATTATAAGGTACGGATCAAGAGTTAAGTGGAGCAATCCAGGGAAAGGAGTAGCGACCTTCCCTGCAACTCGGTGTAGTAGCTATTGAAAAGGGAGCCTTCGGGTCACCCACGACTATGGTCGACTATATATATATATAAAAGATTAGATTAGTAAATATATATATATTTACTAATCTAATATATATATATAAGATTAGATCAGTAAATATTATATATATATATATATATATATATATATATATATATATATATATATATATATACATACATACATACACTCAAACAACTTCTGATAATGGCCTATTAAAAGTCCAAACGCACTCTGGACAATTTTGGTAAATTCATCCACCAAATCCAAATGAAAATGTTTGACACTCAATAGGATGTGTCACTTTTTTTTCTTATAGAATTTTAAGCTAAGATTTTGTATTTTTCAAAATTTCTCCCAACTTCATTAAATCTTATAGGAAAGTCATACTTCTCATTTTTACAATTTATACAAAGCTAGGTTAAAAAAAAAAAATTCAATTTTTCTAAATTGTGTAACCAAAAAATAAATAGATAAAATAAAACATAATATTGCACTCTCTTCACTTACTCTAGTTCCACGTGGAAATACAATCAAACACACAAAGTTTGATATGCCATTAAACAAAGAAATCTATCATCAAACAGAAAAAATTACCACTGATGATTGTGCAGAGACATGAAATTAAAGTTACAGGGAAAAAGAGTACAATGTTCTAAATTTGTTTTCACTTTTTATACCAATCTGTTCTTATTTTACTTCCAAAATCCTATTTCTTTTTTTATTATTATTAGGAATTATATATAACGGCAGCATTAAAGAAAGGGAAATGTTTCAAGCTCATCACTGATGCAGTCAAAGCCAAAAATGAGCTAGTTTAAAACTTAACATTCTAAAAACATTGACAATGTAAATACTGCAACTTACAGTTTCACATACTTGCAAATTATAATCATTAAAGAATATATTACAAGTGGGACAGGTGTGTGTGTGTGTATATATATATATATATATATATATATATATATATATACATACATACACACACACACACACCTATCCCTCCAAAAGAGCAAGATACAACACAAGGTCAGTTTTTCAGCAAAGTTTTACCAGTTTGAATTCAGAGTTTTCCTTCTCCTAGATTGGTTGTAATACCAAAGTTAAAGAGCCTAATCATCTTTACTATTTACACATAGCTTGAAAGAGAATACTTGGATTCATACCTTTCCCAAGAGTATTAGCATGAAGTGAAATGCAAACAGCCTTATCGAAGATTTGAACTTGGGTCACAGTATCCATTTCCTACAATGGTAACCATTACAGCACAAACACCTCCACACTCTCAGATATACACACAAATACGTACATAGCAAAACAAAGGGAAGTAATTTAGCATCAGTAAGCACTGACTCAGGCTCAAAACTAAGATATCAATTCTTTACATTTGCCCAAAACACTTCAGTTATTTTCAAAAATAAAATTTTGAATTAAAAAAAAAAAAAAAAAAAAAAAAAAAAAAAAAAAAATGCTGATCTTCTTAATCAAAGGTAACTAAGCTATTTATCATTAAATAACAAACATGAGCTCAAGAGAAACAACAAGAGACCACTTCATATTGTCTTCTAGCTCATTGGTTTATATTTGTATATGTTTAATATAGTTTACACTTTAATCTTCCCCAAAATGTTTCTTCAAATTAAAAAGATAAAAAAACCCTGATATTTAAAAAAAAAAAAAAAAAAAAGCAAGAATGCTTGTAGATTGTAATGAAAAAAAAAAAAAAAAAAAAAAAAAAGAGTTGAGTGAGAAACATTTTAATTGCACAGCAAAAGAAGAAAAAAAAAATCATCCAGATTTTTACCTAGAATTTTAAAAAAATTCTATCAAACATTGGTTCATTTAGAATAATTCAGTCAAAACCTGACAGCGACTGAAAAGAATGAGATGAACAATCCCAAATAGTTTATGTGAGACTCATCAAACTCAAAATTGTACAAGAAATCAAAACTGTCATGACCATTTCAAATTTAAGATTATTCACAACATTGACTACTTCATCTTACCTGGGGACATTGATGTAACAAATGTACTCGACACGTTCTGTATCCTTCTGTACACAATCCAGACACATTAGTGAGGTACGTTTGAACCGAGAAAAAAAAGAATCCTGAATGACAGGCTGGAGCATGGTCACTTGATTACCCACCCCCCCAAACAGGGCAGCACTCTAAAGAAACCAGGATATGGCAAAGATCCCTAGATCGATTCTCACCATTCTGACAAGTCACCGATGCTCAAATCAAAACACGGAGATGGAGTAATAACAAAGACAAGGTTACCGTGATGGTGGGACTGACTAAGAGATAAACAGGTAGCATACAGGTATGATCTCGTTAATATTAATCTCTGCTTTGTTCAACAACAACTCTTCCCCCCCACATACACTCAGCTACACTAATTGTATTGGCAGGAATGACCCATGCATTACTGTTCAGCCTGTCTTTGGACGGCAATCACGTGTCACATACAGATAATCCGAGTGGATTTAAGACTGCATTTTTCTATCTTTTTTTTTTTTGAAGAGCTGATTTCATTCAGAAGCTGAATAATATTATTAATATAATAATAATAATAACAACAACAACGGTGGCAGGCAGCAAACAAAAACTAATTACATCAGCCAGTAACAGCAATACCAACAGAAATAACTTAAGTACAAACAGTAAAACAAAATATAGAAAATAAAAAATACAAAGAAAAACAAGTGGATAGATACTTCAGGCAACGAAATAAGCAGACTGCACACGAGATGATCTGGACATAGTTAAGAAAAGGAAACTTCAAAGGAGAAATTCAATCTCTTAATACCAGAAGACTTTTTTTTTCTATTCATTCTATCCAGATGTCAAATAACTCACACAAACACTTTAACAGATCAATTATAAAATAGGCAGGAGCGAAGTGTCTGTCTCATTTAATCAAACATGTTTAAAAGAGAAAATACAGCACACACATTATATATATATATATATATATATATATATTATATATATGTGTGTGTGTGTGTGTGTGCATATATGTTAGCACCAATCCCATATTTGAGAGAAAGAAAGAGACTATGTACAACAGGAAGGGCTCGGATGCGAGTCAACAACAGGAAGCGATTTGATATGTTATGTTTTTTTTTTTGGGGGGGGGGTAGTCTTCTGTGTGGCATTTTATGAATATTGTGTCACATAAGCATTCCCAGTATCTGCCCACGTCTTCTGGATTTACATCATACCAGTTTGTCTCTTAAAACACCTACACTTCCTGTCATTTATTTTCAATTTTGTGGTTTTAGGTCCAAGAGAGGTCAGCATTAATGCCATAGGATGACAACATTCTCTGTGCCAATGAGTGCTAATTCTTTACTCCAAACATTAAATGTACAAAACTACGGACCCAGAGAGATGGAGAAAAGATGTATTCATTCCTTCCCAAAGAGCATTACCATCAAGTAGGAGGTGCCTGTGGTGTAATGGTTATCATCGTAGGAAGTGGACACGTTGACACGAGTTCAAATCCTGGACGAGACTGGTTACATTTCACATAGCACAAATCCCCTTGGGAAAGGTATGAATCCAATTATTCTCCATCCAGCTATGGGTAAATAGTAGGGCAGACTAGGTTCTTCAGACTTGGTGAGGCAACTAGTCTAGGAGAAGGAAAACTGAATTCAAACCTATTAAATTCCGCTTAAAAATTGACCTTGTGTCATATCCTGCTCGAGCAGAGGGGTTGGTAAATATGATTACCATCAAGTAAAGGCATGAATCTACCTCTTTTCTCTCGCCAGCTATGGTATATATTTGAGTAAGGCATGAGGTTTAATCAGACAGGTATGTTATATAAAAAAAAAAAAAACAGAAAGAAAAATATATATATATATATATATATATATATATATATAAAAATGGATGAGAAAAAAATTTATTGCTAAATATTAATAAGGTCCACTGATGCATTTCGATGAGATATTAAACTACGAAAATTTCAAGTAGAAAGTGTTTTCGGTCATCTTCAAGGTGGGAATAATGAATTTAAAATGAAAAATATCCGAAAAAGATTATCATGAAACAAATTTTTAAACCAGTTAAGGAGAAACATAGCATTGATAAAAAGTTGGTTTATATAGGTGGAGAATTCTCCACTTTATTTATATATATATATATATATATATATATATATATATATATATATATATATATATATATAGACACACTCTTATGTGGATTACATAATCATCAAATAGAAATACATTTTCATCTGAGAATTGAGATCCCCAATGAAACTTTAAATAGAGGACTTTAAAAGTACATAATTTGAATATATTTATGTGAAGTTTTGTAGAACACCTTTTAATGCACTCAACTTCTTTTACAACTATGGACCTGGGTTCAATCCCAGATCAAGTCATACCAAAGACAAAAAAGTACTTGATGCCTCCTTGCTTAACACACAGCATTGTAAGATACAGATCAAGAGTAAGAGGAGCAATCCTGGAAAAGGAATACTGCCCTCCCTATACCTTGGTGCAGTAGCTATTGAAAAGAAGTCTTTGGGTCGGCCTCAACAATGGTCAGCCAACTTATATATATGTACATACACACTTTTAGATCCAGTATTATACAGACTATCTGAAAATTTACAGAGCTTTTTCAATTAAATGTAAAGTCTACTAAAAGACTATGTGGTCATTAACTACAACTTACAAATGAAATATGACTAAAAATAAAATGATTAAGCTCACTCACAAAATAAGTAAATCACATTTTAATTAGTAAGTCTACCGTTTTACTTAAGGCAAGAGTAAGAGGATGTAATTTTTTTTTGCTTTGCTGCACCAAATCCTCCTCAATTGAGTAACTGACAAAAATTGTCAAGAGCTTCTTAGTTACAAGTTTCATTAAACGTGTTCTGCTGAGTTTCAGCACTATTCTTTCCACAGTGTCTGATTTGAAAACATTTATGAAAAGCTATCATCAGGTTCCAAAATTACATTTTGTAGCGTCAGTTTATTCACCGATATATGATTAAGAGAAAGATTAAGAGAGCCGTTTAAAAAAGAAAAAAATCTAAATGCTTAATTATACATACCCTATATAAATATAATCTTTCTCTGTGTGTGCATCTCATGAAGGGTAAGGGAATCATTAATTCATTTATTAAAATAATAAAAAAAAAAAAAACAAATTGGAGAGACCCTTTTAACCAGCATGATTTTAACAAATACACCAGAATGGTTTAAAAGATAAAGTTTTAAATCACGTGTGTGTGTGTATATATATATATATATATATATATATATATACACACACACACACACACACACACTCACACAATCACTCTCTCACACATACCCTCCAGAAAAGCAGGTTACAACACAAGGTCAATTTTTAAGTGGAGTTTTACAGGGTTTAATTCAGTGTTTTCCTTCTAGACTAGTTGACATATCAAAGTTTAAGGGTCTAGCCTGCAGTATTATTTATACAAAACTGGAAGAAAAGAGGATAGTGAGATCTATACCTTTACCAAGAGCATTAGTGCCATGTGCAATGCAAACACTCATCCAGGATTTCACTTCAAGTCGCTATGTCAGTATCCAAAGACAATATCCAATTACAATATGACCATCTTGGAACATAAGTCTATGATGATGTCGATGTTTCAATTTAAGAAAGAATGAAAGGTCTTAATTCACATTACTCCATGCAATTTTTTTTTCCCCACCAGCACTAGCTTATACTTTTTTTACAGGAGGCTCCAGTTATTTAGTATTCATTTATATTGTACATCTAGAAAATTGTTCAATTTGGATGACTTTTTTTGAAATACCATTTTGTAAAGGTTTAGGTTAATCTACACACATGCATTAATTGTTGGGGAAATGACAGCTATCAACCAAATGACATGCAAACCACTTATAAACAATTTGGGGAAATTTTATACAAATCACTTCTATTTCAAACAATTCAGCATGAGTACACAGTTTAATTGTCAAAAATATTTCTATTTCAAGCTATTCAGTTTAATCAAACAGTTCAGTTGAGCCTAAGTACAGTTTCAATGTCAAAAACAGTTTTATTTCAAACAATTTGGTTTTTCTTAAGTATGCAATTTAGTTCTATTTGACCCATAGATACTACATATGCCCAACAACACTCCTCAGGTTCTGGAATCAGTTTTTTCTTCTCCTAGATTGTTTACTTTACCAAAGTAAAAGAAGCCAGTCTGCTGCATGTGTATGTGTTTATCTAACCCCCTTTGCAGAAGCAGGATGCGACAAGGTTTTTACATAGACATAAGTATTGTGTAAGTGGCAATATAGGTAATTTGAATGTGCAACCACAATGCAGCTGAGGTGTAAAATATCAAGTAAAATCTACAGATTGCCACACCATACAATTCCAACTGATAACATCTGTCAGGGCAATGAGGGTTACTTGGCAGTATCCATCGCCAAGTAACATGTGACAGGTTGTACTGAGCTACATGGTACCATCAAGAAACTATACTAGACCAGATATTGTATTTCATAGTTTCTAAGGATCAGTAATTGAGAAAACGCTAGAAGGTTCCACTAGTTTCTTAAATGAGGCTTTGCTTTGGTTTAATTTGGTTTTATGGTATATCAACCATTGTAGGTTATTTAATGCCAAATCCAGTTTAAACATATAAGATATATATGATTTGTAAACATAAGTTGAATAGTTCTAAGTATTACTATCACTAACAATTCAAACATCACTCATTTGTTTACACACAGTTAAATGATCAAACAGTTCTATTTCTAACAATTCAATATAGCATAAGTCATTTGTTTGCATTTAGTTTAAAATGTCCAACAATTCCCTGGATTGCTCCACTTACCAATTATCCATACCTTATAATGCTGAGTGTTAAGCAGGGAAGCATGAAGTACCCTTTTTAAGCGTTCAATATGACTCTAGAGATTCAACCCCAGTTTCTCAGACTGTAGTCAGCCAACTAAATATATATATATATATATATATATATATATATATATATATATATACACACACACACACATACATACACCCACCCACCCACACAACACTGGTATATAAGTAATATAATTTTGTGATCCCAATGTGTGTGGGGAGGAGTAACTTCATCCTTGTGCTAAAATCTTTTCTGTGATTCTTTGATGGGTGGAGTCAAGATAAACAAACACAGTGTTTATATAAATGCAGATAAGACAGAAGATATCACCACTGGAGGAAATTCCTCACATTCATAGAGCAACACATTACGGTTTCTATATCACTGGCTTGTCAAAACACTTGTACTTTTGTTGAAGACAAGACAAAACTTTTAAAAAATATATATATATAATAATAAAGATAGAAAAATAACATAAAAAGTAGGGTTTTTTTTCCCCTGCACACCCAAGGCTCATCTCCAACTCCAACCTCACCCCTAGGGCTTCCCACAGCCTAACAACTGATTTATCTTTTGCAGGTTTTGTATTTTCACCCACAGCAGCAAGAACCATTTCTTTCATAAAGAAAGAAAAACAAAAAAAAAATTTTTAAACAGCTTTTTTTCACATTTACTAAATCTTAACACCATGCTGTAGATAAAAATTTGCAACTGTTTGGTTTTATGGCATATCAAACAATTGTAGGTTATTTAATGCCAAATCCTCTTTATACATATATATATTAAATATATACGTGATTTGTAAACATTTTGTTGATGTTTTTAAAATGAGTCTGAGCTCATTCTTTTACAACCAATTAAATGGTTCTACATATTGCCATGTATAACTAAAAATTCAATTAAACATCTCTCATTTGTTTACACACAGTTAAATGATCAAACAGTTCTATTTCTAACAATTCAAATTTATTTGCACTTAGTTTAAATGTCAAACAATTCTTTTTGACCCATCTAGACCTTATCGAGAGCTTCCACTCCAGGCCAGAATGGACCAGGGAACAATGGCAGTAAAGGGGTACTCCGCATTCATCAAAGCTTCAGCATTACTAGAGCCTCACCATCATATTGTTTAGTGTCATAACCAGGATACTTGTGGAAGTAAGGGGGTGGGGTCTTATCCCTCTGCAGAGATGCAGTCTGTGTATTCTACAGCCCCAGCTGGGTGTCCTAGGTATGACACTAAACTGCATCTGATCGTGAGGCTCCAGTTTTGGAGATCTGAGGAATGTGGAAGACACATTTATTGTTATGATACTTAGGTGCACTTTGGCCTGGAATGGTAGTACTTGTCAGGGTCCCATCAATGGGTTAAATAGAACAATTAGAAGATTATTTGTATTACATAGGAATATTTGATATTATAAAGGCAAGTAAAAAACTGAAAAACTAATGCATAATTGTAAATATCAATGTACAATGAATGTGATTCCCTAACCTATAAAATAATCTTGGATGGGTTGAAATGCCATTAAAACTGATCAATCTACGCTCACAAAGTTCTGAAGGGTGGCTCTTTTCTCCAACCCCACCTCCATCACAGAAAATGATATACATGATTGATTTTTTGGATTTTATGGCATATCAACCTTTGTAGGTTATTTAATGCCAAATATATTTTTATACAGATAATCAGTTCTATTTCAGACAATTCAGTTTAGCATGAGTACACAGTTTGTCAAAAACATTTCTATTTCAAGCTATTCAATTTAGTCAAACAGTCCTAATTCAAAAAATTCAGTTTAGCAGAAGTACAGTTTTTGTCCAAACACAGTTAAATGTTAAAACAGTTCTATTTCAAACAATTAGTTTAGCATAAGTACAGTTTCAATGTCAAAAACAATTTTATTTCAAGTAATTCAGTCTAGCCATAGATAGGACCCTATCAGGTGCTGCCAATTTGGGACAGAGTGGACCTGGGAGCAATGGCAAGGAAGGGGTGCTCCAGCATTACTAGAACCTCACCATCAGATTGTTTAGTGTCAGGACATGGGGGGGTCTCACCCCCTCTGGAGAGGTGCAGTCAGTGTATACTACACCCCCAGCCGCCTGGGCAATATATGAGGCACTTATCGTGTAACGGTTATCATCGAGTTCAAGTTCTGGTTTCAGCTGTTTGACTTTCAAAAAAGCGCTAATATCTTTATGAAAGCTATGACTAATTATGATTCTTCCAGCTAATGATTAATAGTAGGGCAAAGCCGGGCTCTTTAACCTTGGTATGACAATCAGTGTAGAAAAATGGAAACTGATTTCAAACCGGTTAAACTCCACTTAAAAAAAAACTGACCTTGTGTCCCATCTTGCTCGTGCTGAAAGGTAGGTAAATAGTTACAAGAACAAAAAAACAAATATATATAGGTTATTATTTGCTAAGCTCTGCTTATCCTGTCATGAAGGCTCCAGATTATTTACAGTATCATCTCTTACTGTCCTAGATATGTCATTTAACTGCATCTGAATCCTAGAGCTTTGGGGAATGTGGAGTACCCATTCATTGCCATTACTCCCCAAGTCCACTATGACCTGGAATAGTAGTAGTAGTAGTACATATTAGGGTCCCATCTATGGGTTAAATAGATCTGTTCAATCATTTACGAAGGATTATTATTATCAGTTATTTGAAACAATACAGCTGCGTGCTGTATTTGTCATACACCCCACCAGCAGCACAAAGCCGTTTTTAAGGCGAGTCCAGTCGCAGGGCCATAGCCTAGACGCATCCGGCAGTTCCCAAAATGCCTCAGGCCCTGTCAGCAAGCATTCCCCTTTTCGAGGCATTTCAGGCGCCAGGCGATAAACCTAACCCTTCCAAGGAGGGTTAAAGCTGTGTGCTAATTATTTGTATTAGATAGAAATACAAAATAATTAAAATTACTAATGCTAAACAGCAATGCATGAAACCATTTAACTGTGTGCAAACAAATGATTAATATTCAATAGAAGTGTTTGGAATACTTGAAACCATTTAACTGTGTGCAAATAGGTGAGGTTTAATAACTTGTTTAAAAATAAAGTAACCCAGAAAGTATTTGCTCTCAATATATATATATATATATATATATATATATATATATATATATATATATATATAAAAGTAACCAAACTTCCCTTAAAATCCATCTGAGGTGCTTTAATTAATGAAATAAATTTATTATGGAATACAATTTCTAAATTTTTTTTAATTTTCTTTTTTAAACAAGATGATGATGATTATATATATATATATATATACACACACAAAATAATTGAAAATTAACTTCCTTTTTCAAAATTCTTATTAATTTCTATAATAAATTATAAGTATTTCAAAATAGGTAGTTATTTTTTAAATCAACTTCTCTGTGTGTGTGTGTGTGTGTGTGTGTGTGTGTGTGTGTGTGTGTGTGTGTGTGTGTGTGTGTAATGAGAATTTAGTGTTATCCAGCTATACAACCATTACTTTTAACCTAGAAAAAGTTAATCTATTCAGGGTGTTTCAAATTTATTTCCATACAACTGCTTCTATAGAATCAACAGCAGTGCCACCAATAAATCCTTCATCAGAAGTTGACCTCAAGGTCAGGAATAGTTTGGGGACTGAAGCATCATTATCATTAGCCCAGAGCATCCCAGGAGTACCTCATAATACCACCAGGATTTGCTGCTTTTACACCACAGTGTAAAAGTGTCAGATCTATGCAGCTTCTTGATAGATTTTCTTTTCTCAACAGATCACAAGCTGAGTTTAGTCAAATTAAAAATTAAACTTCAGTATCTGACTCCTCTCAATCTCCACATACATATGTATGTATGCATTTACCAACCCCACCGCACAAGCAGGGTGTAGCGCAAAGTCATCTTTTTTTTTTTTTAAGCAAAGTTTAACAGGTTTGAATTCAGAGTTTTCCTCCTAGACTGGTTGCCAAACAAAAGCTAAAGAACCCAGTCTACTCTACTATTTACCCATAGCTGGAGAGTGAATAATTTGATTCATACCTTTCTCAAGGGTATTAGTGCTATACGAAATGCAACCAGCCTTGTCCAGTATTTGAACTCCTGTCGCTGTGTCCATTTCCTATGACGATAACTATTACACCGTGTGTGTGTATACATACACACGTATATATAATAGTGGACACAATATGACTGATTAAGACGGTACACAGAAGTAATGATTACAATTTAAATATGCCAAAGAGAAGCCATAAATTTCTTCCTTTAAGTGAAGAGGCGAAAGTTCTTGGTTTGGTTGGTTTTATGGCATATCAACCTTTGTAGGTTATTTAACGCCAAATCCATTTTTATGTAAATAGTCTGTTCTATTGAAAACAGTTCAGTTTAGCATAAGTATACAGTTTAATTGTCAAAAACATTTCCATTTCAAACTATTAAAGCAGTTATATGTAATAATTCAGTTAAGTGTAAATACAGTTTTAATGTCAAAAAAACAGTTCTATTTCAAATAATTCAGTTAAACATAAGCACTCAGTTTAAGTGTAAGTACGGTTTAATTGTCAAAAACGTTTCTATTTTAAGCTATTCAGTTTACTCAATTCATTTTAGCATAAGTATGCTGTTAGTTCTATTTAACCCATAGATAGGGCTCTATCAGGTGCTACCACTCCGGGCCACAGTGGACCTGGGAGCGATGGCAATGAAGGGGTACTCCGCATTCCCCAAATCTCCAGCACTGCTGGAACCTCACCATCAGATTGTTTAGTGTCATATCCAGGACACTCGTTGGGGGGGGGGGTCTTACCCCTCTGCAGAGGTGCAGTCAGTGTATTTTACAGCACCAGCTGACTGGGCAAGTGAAAGTTCTTGACTTAAAAGAAAAACTATAGTCTGCTGAGATAACTTAGAATACTTTAGAATTGGTATCTGTTCAGGAATGCAAATATATGTATACAAAAAAATATGACATCACAGATTGTAGAGTACAATATGGAGACCTATTTTGGGACTAAAATGAAAAGAAATGTACTGGAAAAAGTCTGAGATCATATTGCATTGGGTACAATATGCAAACCTATAATTATATTTAAATGAAATCAAAAGAAATGTACACAACAAAATATGACATCACAGAACGTAGTGTACAATATGCAAACCAGTTTTGAGACCCAAATTAAACTTAACCAGATGACAGCATAGTCAAATATTATTAAAAAAGAACACTTTAAATATAGAATAGTTTCAGGATCTGTTGATTTCCATATTGTACACAGTACCGTGTGATGTCATTACTTTGTTTACTTGGTTAAAATTGGAATCAACTCAGAATTTTTTTAAAAATGTACACAACAAAATATGACATGACACAGTGTTGTGTACAATTTGGAAACCTATTTTTAGACTGAAATGAAATCAGAAGTTATATACACAGGAAAGTAGGACACCACACAACATGGGAAATGAGAGTTTGGCCTCAAATCAAAACAAATCACAACATTGTAAAATAAAAGTTTATTTTCTTAAATAATAAATTGTATTTTCAGTGAGTTTTTTCCCCCCTCTTCTCTTCTTTTGGGTTCAGTGTTACGAACTTAAAACTAAATTTTCCATATTGTACAACAACACTGTATGACGACATACTTTGTTATCTACATTCCTTTGCATTCCCGGATAGACACCAATTAAAACTTTGTTCTCTTTAATGTATCTTGTTTATCAAAAGGAAAAAAAATGTTTGTGTTTGGCATTGAATGATGCTCTTTGATAAACAAGAAAGAGACAACTGCATTATAAGAAAAACAAGAGGAAAATTTGGATAACAGTCACCTCCACCTCAATTATCAGATATCAAATCTTACAACCCACACTATTTTTTTTTTCTTCTTGATTTCAGACTTTGAAAAGATCTTGTGTTCTTCTGGAGAATTTGGTGACAATGACCTAGTCCAAGCATTTACGAACACTGAATTTATAGAGGCACTTACGATGCAACGGTTCTCGCTGAGAGAAATAGATACGGTAACCCTATTTCAAATCCCGGACGAGGTTGTACGCATTTTACATAGCACTAATACCCTTGAGAAAGATATTACCAACTATAGGTAAATAGGAAGGCAGACCAAGATCTTTAACCATGATACGGCAACCAATCTTGGAGAAGGAAAACTGAACTCAAATTAAACTACTTAAAAATTAATCTTGTGTTACATCAAGCTCGTACGGAGGGGTTGGTACATACATACACGTCGCATTATCATATATAAAAAAAAAAAAAACCACTATTTCTTTTTAATATTTACATAGCGTCGGATTTATATCCATTTTTCTCTAAATTGTGTGTGTGTGTGTGACCAAAGGCCAAATTTTTAAAAAAAAATGCGATATCTTGGGTAATGACACTAAACTGTAACCGGTGGTGAAGCTCCAGTCCTTGAGCTCTGAGGAGTGTGGAGTCACCATTTCGTTGCCATTACTCCCAGTTCCACTAAGCCAAGTAGGAGTACCTATTAGGACCCCCTTTATGGATCAAATGTTTCTGAGAATGGTTTTTAACTACATCGGCTCTTAAAACATTGATACTGGAATTTCATAGCTAATTGCCAGAAAATTATTGAATAGAAATAACTAGAAACCATATAATCCCTTGCAAATTATTAGTCTTCGATAGGAATACTTGAAAACCAGTGGGAAAATTTGTATTAATAATTCCTTGAATCTATAAATGTTTATAAACTATCATCATTAGTTCCTTGAAACCATAAAACTGCTTGCAAAAAATTACTTGGGTATTAAATAACCAACAAGGTTGCACATGCCATAACAAAAAAAAAGATCACTTTCGGACAAAAATCTGTTTAATAAAGACAAGTATGTATTTATCCAACCCTTCCGCCACAAATAGGGTGTGACACAAGGTCAATTTTTAAGCTAAGTAAAGCTGGTTGGAATTCAGAGTTTCCCTTCTTCCAGGTTAAAGAGCAGTCAGTCCTAATATTTCTCATAACTGTGGGGGGGGAGATTAATTCATGCCTTTCCCAAGGGCATTAGCAAGGAGTAAAAACAAAAAACGATCATTTTTTTTGACGAAGTAAAACAAATTTCGAAAAGTCAGACTAATTTATGTTAAAAAGATAATATATATAATTAGCTAATAATATAACTTTTCAACTAAGATCTGATATAATTTCTCTATTCAAACAACATCAAAATTATAAAATATTTAAGTCTTTTTTTTTATTATTTACTCCCCCCTCCAGTTGTGTGTGCGTGAGAGAGAAAGAGAAAAAAAAAAGGTTATTTAATACTGAAAAGAATTGACTATACTTAAAAAGAGATATATATATATATATATATATATATATATATATATATATTCAATCCAGTAAATCCAGAATAGAGAATAATTCCAAACAGTACAAACAAAATATTCAAAAATAGGATATCAAATTTAAATACAATCCAGAGCAAATAAAAAAAATCGGTCACATTAGGATAATAAATTTATTTCCATCCTGTTAAAAGCATTGATATAAACCAATGATCTAAAAAAAATTATACTCATAATACTGAAGTAATTAGGAAATATTATGATCAACTTGATGTGAATAATAATGAAAATAATTGTAAAACTAAAATTAATTGTCCTATGAATGGTTTGTGTAATTTAAAAAACGTAGTATATCAAGCTATCATTTTCCCAAAGGAAAATGTTAAAGACAAAAACTTATATTGGAATTTCATCGGTTAGCTGGAAATTAGAATTTAATAATCATAATCATTCGTCCTCTCATGAACGTTTAAAAAATCAAACAGCTTTATCCAAACATTTTTGGAAGTTGAAAAATAAGGATTTAACCGCTGAAATTCAATGGAGAATATTGAAAAGATCTAATACTCCAAGCTGCTTTGATGGTAGATGTAATTTGTGTCTGGAAGAAAGGATACAAATTACAGTAGTGTCCAAAACTAAGGGACAAAATTTTAAAACCTAATATTTGTTAGAAATAACTGCGAAAAGCTGAAATTTTGACAACTGGTAGTCCATAATAACATACTAAAATTTGAATCATTTGCAAAGGATAGAAAAAGAATTATAACAATTACTTATTTATTTATTTATTTATTTTCAAAATAGGATCGTCCAAAAGTAAGGGACAAAATTGAGAAAAACAATGTAAACAGTATGCTATATTAAAAATTTTTGATTTCCTCTAAAAGAATAAGTCTTACTTAGTCATTTGTAAACGTTGCATCAGCCGGCACTATGGCGAAACGCCAAAAACTTGATTACTCTGTGAGACAAGCTATTGTGAAGCTACACAAGGAAAAGCATACCATTAGAGAGATTTCAGAGAAAGTGAAACGTTCCAAGAGTGTTGTATGCAGGGTTGTTAAATCCTACAATGATACTGGCAAAATAGTTAGTGCTTTTAAAACCGGCAGACCCCGCAAAACTTCGGCAAGAGAAGATCGAATAATGCAGCGTATGTCATTGCACAGAAATTAAAAGGGTTATGAATAGTACCTCGTGTTAATGTGTCAACACAGATTGTTACTGCAAAAAATAGGGCTGTTTAATCGAACTCCAAGAAAGAAACCACTTGTTAGTTCGAAGAATAAGAAGAGATGAGAGTTTGCAAACAGGTATGTAATTTGGACATATGAAAATTGGGCAAAAGTATTTTTCAATGATGAAAGCAAGTTTAATTTATTTGGAAATGATGGAAAAAATAATGTAAAGAGATGTATTGGTGAAAGATTAAGTGCAAAGTGTCTAAGAAAACTGTCAAGTTTGGGGGCGGAAGCGTCATGGTATTTGGAATGTTTTCTAGCCAAGGTACAACGCCTCTTGTCCGGTTACAAACTCGTGTAAACGCGCAGATCTATAAAAACATTGTTCAAGATCATGTTGTGCCAATCATACAGAATTCAGGTTTCGATAGGGCTACCTTTATGCAAGATAATGCCCCATGTCACAAGGCAAAGGTGGTAATGAGTTACCTTAGTGAGCAAGATTTCGAAATTATGGATTGGCCACCGCAAAGTCCTGACTTAAATCCAATAGAAAATCTTTGGAAGACCTTAGGAGTGAAAGTTAGGGAAAGAAATCCCACTAACACGGAGGATTTGTGGGTGAAGCTTCAAGAAGAATGGTCTAAAATTAGTATCGAGGATTGTCAAGAACTGATTCGTTCTTGTAGTCGAAGATGTGCAGCTGTCATTGAGAGCAAGGGCTCATTTACTAAATATTGATTGTACATGTATTTTTCATTGTTTTTTGGCTGTTTACATTGTTTTTCTCAATTTTGTCCCTTACGTTCCAAATTTGAAAATAAATAATTGTTATAATTCTTTTTCTACCCTTTGCAAATGATTCAAATTTTAGTATGTTATTATGGATGATAACGACTACCAGTTGTCAAAATTTCAACTTTTCACAGTTGTTATTTCTAAAAAATATTAGGTTTTAAAATTTTGTCCCTTAGTTTTGGACGCTACTGTATGTTATACCCTGATCCTGGTAACTAATTAAATCAAAGATGTGATTTAATAGCTAGATATAAACATAAAAATAAATTTAGACTATTTAAAAAAAAATAAGTGAATAATTAAGTAAATAAATAAATAGAAAATGATTAACTATGGTTTATTAAATTAGTAAAGATATTGGAATTTGTAATTTATATAAGTAAGCTTTATTCTATTATTGTTATTTGGGGCGGTTTGACCATGATTAATTTTAGTTTTGTTTTGGTTATTTTATGATAAAAATTATATACTAAATTTAGATGGAATAATTTTATTAATGTCTGAATTTTTGGACAATTCTTCCTACTTATTGTTACTTGAAGGTTTAGGCTAGCTTTAATACATAAGTGAAATAGTTTTTTTTTGGTCTGGTTGCAAATGTGAAAAATTTATTTTATTTCCATTTCGTATTTGATCCGATGAAGTCTTGATTTTTTTTTTTTTTTAGAGCATTGATTTATATCAATGAATGTGACCAATTGTTTTTTTTTGGGGGGGGGGGATTTTATATATATATATATATATATATATATATATATATATATGTATAAGGTTGCGCTTTAGTCAGCTGCGTCTGGTGCGTGCGCGGATCAGGCCGGGTGTGGTTTGTCGACTGGTGATTTCCACCGGCCACAGGGGTCCATCCCCTAGGCTTTTACCCCCTTTGGAAAGGGGGGGGTTATTACCGGGCGCCTGAGGTGCCCCTAATAAGGGGAATGCCGATGGGGCCGTAGGTATTTTTAGAAAATGCCGGGTGCGTGCGGGCTTCGGCCCTGCGCCCGAATCCACCTAAAAAAAAAAAAAAAAAAAAAAAAAAAAAAAGGCCTTGTGCCGCACTTGCCCGTTCGGTGGGGCGTGCAATAAATACCACACACACACACACTGCCGCCGATCCTGCATAGTTTCAAAAGTTACTTTTAAGCTTAAGTTTACAAATGTTGAAATTTCACATTTCCCCTGCCACGTTTCCCGTCTGCACATAAAAAAAACTTTAAAAAGATAAAGTGAAAGTAGGGGAATATATATATATATATATATATATATATATATATATATAAACAACTGCTAAAACAGCTATCTTGATAACCCAGATCCACATATCACATCAAAGGCACCCATATACACAGAGGAAGAAAAGGAGATCTTTCTCTCTCTGAGCAGGGAAAGGAAGGGGAAGGAGTATAAAACTGAACTTTAAAGCCTGGTTTTGTGGTTGCGAAAATGCTATCGGTCTTTCTAAAATCGGCAGATAAGCAACCCGAAGTAAAATAGTTGCTTTTTGTTGGGGTTTTTTTCGTTTAAACTATATACTATGCACAAATGTGCTATTTTTTTTACACAAACAGTTTTAACCATTATTATTATTATTATTAGTGCCCCATGAAAAAAATTCTATAAACACTTATAACGTATGTTCAAAAGTTGGCACCATCTTCAAATTCAAATTCAAATTCAAGTGACTGTATACATGTTTTAGAATTTTTTAATTCTAAAACATGTATACAGTCACTTGAATTTGAAGATGGTGCTGGAAATTTTTACCTACATTAATAAATTTGTTCTAGATGTTTTAAATGATTTTAAAATAATGTCTCTTAAGAGAAATGTTTGTGGTGTAATGGTTCTAAGTATTGCGATGTAACACAAACAATTCAATTTTTGCAGACAATTAAGTGGTTTTAAGTATTCCTATCTAACAGGGATACTTCTGTTTCGCATTATCGTCGTAAGAAATGAATACAGCAACCCAAGTTCAAATACTGGACGAAGCCGTTTGCATTACACATAGCGCTAATCATATTTAGCAACCCCTCCGCTCGGGCAGGATATACACAAGGTCAATTTTGAAGCGGAGTTTACAGGTTTGAATTCAGAGTTTTCCTTCTCCTAAACTAGTTGCCTCATCAAGGCTGAAGAACCTAGTCTGCCCTACTATTTACCCATAGCTGGAAGGAGAATAATTAGATTCATACCTTTCCCAAGGGTATTAGTGCTATGTGAAATGCAATCAGTCTCGTCCAGGATGAACTCGTGAACTCGTGTCACCGTGTCCATTTCCTACGATGATAACTACTACACCACGGGCACATAGCGCTAATACCCTTGAGAAAGATATGCATCCAACTATTCTCTCTCCAGCTATGGACAAATAATAGGGCAGACAGGGCTCATTAACCCTGGTATAGCATCCGATCTAAAAGAAAACTGAATTCAAAACTCTGGGGAAAAAAAGGGTCTCGAATCACGCTTCCAACTCAAATAGAGGGGTTAGGTAAATACATATATTATCTCTTAAAACATTAACATTGCAATTCGAGGAGAATAGTTAATTGAATATGTATAAGTGTTAAGGTTATTATCAAATAAGAATAACTTAAATCAATAATTACTTGCAAGTTATTAGTATTACATAAGAATACTTGAAACCATATAACAGTGATTAACTGTTTGTATTAAAAATAGTGACTTGAAGCTGAATTTTTTTTTTACAAATTATTATTACTACTCCTACTGATGATTTTTTTTTTTTTTTTTTTTTTTTACACCAGTTTTAATTGCCCCCACCCCCACCCGCACACACTTTTTTTAAAGACTAAAGTCTGAGTGACAGCAATTCTTATCAGGTTACCTGAACCCTACTCGGTATTCTAAATGTTTTTAACAGTGCTGTGGTCTGAATGGTATCTATTCTTCCTCTGATCTACAATTCCTCCCCAGAGTACCAACTAAAAGAAAAAAATTATTATTATTCCTCCTCCTTCTTTACAGGCATCTCATAGTCTTCATACATCAACCTTAAAAATGAAATTAAAAAAGAAAAGATTCTTTGAACAGAAGGTATAAAATATTAGGATTATATTTCTATACAGATCAAATTCTGTTAATTCATCTGACAGTTTCCAAAACTGCAGCATGTTGGCCACCAAACCACTGTGAATCCTCCAATCTTAAATGTGGGAGGAGGAAGCACCTACGACTCCTACCATTGTATGAATAACCATTGATTTACAAGGAGTTCCACATCGATGTAGTCATCAGACTATGTCCTCATCGTCACTGATATCATAGGCATTTTTTGCTGTTTGTAAATTATTAAATGCCAAATCCTGTTTAGATGTATGATTTATAAAGGTTGGTTGGTTATGCTTTATGGCATATGAACCCTTTTTGGTTATTTAAAGTTAAATACTATATATGTGATTTGTAAGCGAATAGTTTGTAGGTCATTTTATTTTTAAATGTGTTAGAAATCATTTGTTTGCACAAAAGTATTGCTACTGTTTTCCACAGTTAAATGGTTTCAAGTATTACTATTCAACACTAACAATTCTATTTAACACCATTCATTTTCACACAGTTAAACGGTTTTCAAGTATTGCTATATAAGTAAAGTAAAGTAAAAGTAAAGTTGGCGACCATAGTCGAGGGTAACCCGAAGGCTCCCTTTTCGATAGCTACTACACCAAGGTGTAGGGGAGGGCGCTACTCCTTCCCTGGATTGCTCTACTTTACCCTTGATCCGTACCTTATAATGCTGAGTGTTAAGCAAGGAGGCATCAAGTACCATTTTTTGAGTCTTTGGTATGACTCGACCTGGGACTGAACCCAGGTCTCCCGGGCCATTGGCGAACACTCTAACCACTAGGCCACAGTTCTTACACACAGTTAAATGGTTTTTAAGTATTCCTATCTAACATGAATGATTCTATATAGTAAAAATTTATTAGTTTGCACAAAATTAAAAGGTTTCAAGTATTTTTTATCTCACACTAATTGTTTTATTTGTATATATTTAAATGGTTTAATTCAATACTTTGTAACACTAATAATTCAATTATTCAATTATCAGTCATTTGTTAACACACAAGATGTTAAACAGTTCTATATGATCCATAATGGAACCCTAACAGATACTACCACTTTGGTTCAGAGTTGACCTGGGAGTAATGATAATGGAAGGGCACTCCACATTCCCCAAAGCTCCAAAACAGGAGTCTCACCATCAGATGCAGTTTAGTTTACAACCAAGGACAGTAGTTCAATCTGACCCATAGATGGGACCCTAACAGGTACTATGACTCCAAGCCAGAGTGAACCTGGAAGTAATGGCAGTGAAGGAGTACTCCATATTGCTCAGAGCTTCAAAACTGGAGCCTCACCATCAGATAGCTTAGTGTCATATTCCAGGACACTCGTTTCAAGAGAAGGATCTTAACTCTCTGTAGAGATGCAGTCAGTCTAATTCAAAGCCCTAGCTGAGTGGGCAGTTAGATTTAGTATAGGGTTTTTTTTATATATATATCTCCAACCCCTCCATACAAGCAATGTGATACAAGTTCAGATTTTAAAAGTTTAAAAAGGTTTTAATTCAGAGCTTTCCTTCTCCTAGACTGGTCGCTATACCAAGGTTAAAGAGTGCAGTCTGCCCTATTATTTAGCTAGGGAGAATAATTTGATCCATACTTATACCAAGTGTATTAGTGCCTTGTAAAATGCAAACAATCTCGTCCAGGATTTAAAATTTAGTCGTCGTGTCCATTTTCTATGACAATAACCACTACACTATAAGCATATCAATAGCATAGTAAAAGTATGCAATCTGACTTACAACTGGTCAGTCAGAATCTAACCCAGTCGGAAGTCAATGACAATCTGTATTTGTCAGCAGGCCATAGAAATATTGGCTTTTCTCCCAGTTCATATGAACTGAACAAAAAGAAAACAAACATGTCTCAACAAAAGGGGGAGAGGTGCAAGTGGAGGAGAGGTGGTTGTCACCAACACAGATTTGCAGAAATTCCATAACAGACACAAACCTCTAGATTAACAGATATTGTTACGTATTAAATGGTAGGGCAGGGAGGAGAGATGTAATTTGACAATTTTCCTGACAAAAACACAGCACAGAAAAAACGGGAGAGAGAGTATGTCTGCGTTCTGTAAATAACTATGTTGTATTTAGATTTCGTTCTAAAAGAATGAATACAGATCTATACACGAGCCTTTCTCCCATAATATATTTATGTAATAACCAGGTTTGGTTTTATGGCATATCAACCATTGTTGGTTATTTAATGCCAAATTCTTTTTATACATATACATTAGATTTATGATTTGTACACATTTTGTAGATACAGTTAAATGATTAAACAGTTATATTTCTAACAATTCAATTTAACCTAAGTCATTTGTTTAGGCCCAGTTTGAATGTCCAACAGTTCTATTTGACCCATAGATAGAACCCTTTCAGGTGCTACCATTCCAGGCCAGAATGGATCTGGGAGCAATGGCAATGAAGGAGTGCTCCAGCATTACTGGAACCTCACCATCAGATTGTTTTTGTCATACGAAGACACTTATTGGATGGGGGGTCTTATCCCTCAGCAAAGATGCAGTTGGAGTATTCTACAGCCCCAGCCGGCTGGGCAAACACACAGTTGAATACATATGTATATTTACACAAAATAGAGTAAATGACAAAGTTACCAACATAAATATTAACAGAGTTCAAACCCTGAGCAAGGCTGTTTACATTCACTGAACACTTCCATTGGGAAAGCCAAAGGTCTATCTCTTCACTCACCCAGTGATATACCAATAGTAGACTGGGCTTTCAAGCTTTGGTTAGGGTGAGGCCCTAATGTCCAGAAGAGTACAATTCTCAAGTTAAGACCAAGAACCAGTGTACTTAAAGAAGGGAAATATTATCTTCAATTTTGTTCTGGTTAAGTTACCTCAACACTCAACAAGTTACCTCAAGTGTTTTAATACATTAAAAAAAAAAAGAATGAATGAAAAAGTTAAAATTTAAAAATCTTTTTTTAAATAAAAAAACATTGAGAGTCATGTGACTGGCATGTTGTTACAGCACACATGTAAGATGCACTTTCACTAAAATAACTTATATTCTGTATAATGAAAATGCGACACGATAAGCTCTTCTGTTTAACAAAGGAGCTGTACATACTTCTTTTCATGCTAATGGTCTTGAGAAAAACATGGATCCATCTCTTCTTTCTCAACCCCCAGATATAGGTAAAACAGTAGGGTAAAATGGTAAAAATCAGTCCAGGAGAAAAATATTCTGAACTCAAACTAGCTGTACTCTGCTAAAGAGTTGTCCTTGTGTCACATCCTGCTTGGGAAAGAGGGGTTGAGTAGATTCATATAAGCTCTGCTGTCCCAAGGTGCACATATTTGGTTGCAATAATGTGTATATAAATAAAACAGTGTTGGTTGTCACTATTTCACTTAGTGGGTTTGTGGCAGACCAAATGCGGTATAATTTGGAAAGTGCTTAATATCTGTGATAGAGCATCATTATGGCTGTAACAGTTTCTTTGAAGAGACCATAAGCTCAAAGTATTTGTTCTATACTTTGAGCTTATGGTCTCCCTAAAGAAAATATTACAGCAATAATGATGCTCTAGAGAAACATGAAAATCAAGGTTCGCTCCCTGGATGGAGAGACAGACTTCTTCAAAATTGTTGCTGGAGTTCTGCAAGGAAATACATTAACACCCTATCTGTTTATAATCTGCCAAGACTACATACTTTGAACACCAACAGATATAATAAAAGAAAATGGCTTTACACTAACAAAAAAAACAAAAACAAACAAACAAAAAAAAAAAAGGCAAGAAACAGTCATTACCCTGCAGAAACTATAATGGACGCAGACTATACAGATGGCAAAGTGCTTCTTGCAAATACACCTACCCAATCTAAATCCCTGCTGCATAGCCTGGAGCAGGCAGCAGGAAGCACTCACCTCCATGTGAAAGCAAAACATGGAGTACATTTGTTTTAATCGAGAAAGAGCCATTTTCACTCAAAATGACAGTCCTCTGAAATTAGTAAACAAGCTCACATACCTCGGCAGCAGCATCTCATCTATTGAAAGTGATGTCAATATGCGCCTTGGGAAGAAATGTATTGCTATCGATAGACTAGCAATCATATAGAAGTCTGATCTATCTGATAAAATAAAACATTTCCTCCAAGTAGTGGTTGTATCAATGCTATTCTAGGGATGCACCACATGGACGCAGACAAAACACATAGAAAAAAAGCTAGTCAGGAACTGCACAAGAATGCTACGAGTTATACTGAACAAATCCTGGAAGCAACACCTCACAAAACAACAGCTGTACAGCCACCTGTCTCCTATCTCTAAAACTATCCAAGTAAGACAAACAAGACATGCAGGACACTGCTGAAGAGGCAAGGACAAACTCATCAGTGAACATGCCAGGGACGGTCAACCAGCAGGAACTTACCTAAAACAGTTAGACACATGATGCAGTTTGGAAGAACTGCCAGGAGCAATGCATGATAGGGACAGGTGGAGAGAGAATTAAGGAAATTTGTGCTAGCAGCACAACTATATATATATATAAAGATTGAGAGAGAGAGAGACATACACATTCCAATAATACATATACAATTTTACATATATGGGAGGTGCCCGTGGTGTAATGGTTATCATTGTAGGAAATGGACACGGCAACAAGAGGTCAAATCCTGGACGAGACTGATTGCATTTCACATAGCACTAATACCCTTGAGAAAGGTATGAATCAAATTATTCTCCTTCCAGCCATGGGTAAATAGTAGGGCAGACTAGGTTCTTCAGCCTTGGTGAGGCAACTAGTCTAGGAGAAGGAAAACTGAATTCAAACCAATTAAATTCCGCTTAAAAATTGACCTTGTGTCATATCCTGCCCAAACTGAGGGGTTGGTAAATAAGTATACAATTTTACATGTATACACACAGACTGATTTTACAATGGGTTCACAGATTGTGTGTGTGTTTAAATAACCAGGTTGTGTTTACATTTCTTTCTAAAGAACCAAAGAAAAGGAGGAGTGGAGAAAGAAGAAGGTAACAACTAAAGAACAGGAAGAAGTGGAGAGAGAGAAAAAAAAAAGGAAGAACAAAACAATCCTTGTTTTGAATATAACCTGCACTGACAAAGAAAAAAAAACATCCCCCCAGCAACAATTATAAAGACAAAAAAAAAAAAAAAAAAAAAAAAAAAAAAGCAAAATCAATAAAGAAACTAAAAAAGAAAAAGAAACTGTCTATTCTTATGGCCAATATTTATAGATAGCAATTGGATCCTTACAATGACACCAGCAGAAATTCACTAAGTTGATATTATTGTCTCTGTAGAAACATTGGCACCTATAAGAATTCTTCCTGTCTAGACAAAACAACAAGAAGCTTTATAAATTACCAATTCTAACAAGTACAAAGGATTATAGCTGAGCATAAGAAAATACATTAACCCCTATCACTGCCAGTTGCAAATGTATTCAAATTCTCTGTGGCATACAGGTGAAAATACAGTCAAATTTTACTACTTTCTATTTGCTGGTCAGTTCTAACCCTGGCAAATATTTATGGAATCTGCACACTTTGACAATGTGTGCTGAAGTTTTTTTTAGTTGGTTGGGTTTTATGGCATATCAACCTTTGTAGGTTATTTAATGCCAAATCCATTTTTTATGTAAATAATCAGTTCTATTTCAAATAATTCAGTTTAGCATGAGTACACAGTTTAATTGACAAAAACATTTCTATTTCAAGCTATTCAGTTTATTCAAACAAAGCTAATTCAATTTAGTATAAGTACAGATTTTGTTTACACAGAGTTAAACGTCAAAACAGTTTTATGTTAAACAATTCAGTTGAGTGTGAATACAGTTTCAATATCAAAAAACAGTTCTATTTCAAATAATTCAGTTTAGTATAAGCATATGGCTTAATTGTCAAAAACATTTCTATTTCAAACAATTCAGTTTAGCATAAGTACCCCGTTAGTTCTATTTAACCCATAGATAGGGCCCTATCAGGTGCTACTACACCGAGCCAGAGTGGACCTGGGAGCAATAGCAATGAAGGGGTGCTCTGTATTCCCCAAAGTTCCAGCATTATTGGAACCTCACCATCAGATTATTTAGTGTCATATCTAGGACACTCGGGGGGGGTCTTACCCCTCTGCAGTGATGCAGTCAGTGTATTCAACAGTCCCAGCCAACTGGGCAATGTTTTGTTTTGTTTGTTTTAGCAGTAAATAAACTAATAGCAAATAAGATGGGTTCAATCCCAGGCGGAGTCATACTAAAGACTCAAAAATTGGTAATTGATGCTGCCTTGCTTAACACTCAGCAATATAAGGTAATGATCATGGGTAAAGTGGAGCAATCCAGGGAATGTGGCAGCTATCAAAAAAGGAGCCTTCAGGTCACCCTCAACTAAAATCACCAACTTAATCATCCTCTCCCTGGTCTTTAAATGATATGCAAATCCTCCCTCATCCGATTTACCAACCCCTCCGCTCGGGCAGGATATGACACAAGGTCAATTTTTAAGTGGAATTTACAGGTTTGAATTCAGAGTTTTCCTTCTCCTAGACTAGTTGCCTCACCAAGGCTGAAGAACCAGTCTGTCCTACTATTTACCCATAGCTGGAGGGAGAATAATTGGATTCATACCTTTCCCAAGGGTGTTAGTGCTATGTGAAATGCAGTCAGTCTCGTCCAGGATTTGAACTCATGTCGCTGTGTTCATTTCCTACGACGATAACCATTACACCACGGGCACCTCCATCATCATAAAATATTTGAAGAGAGGGATCTACTCATTTTCTTCAAGCAATCGTTTTTCATTTCATTCGAATGGCACAAAAAAAAAATTCTTGTATTTTATAGTACTTTCCAATTGTTTTGACACCAACTACAAGTATTTTTGATCCAATTCCTTATGTAGACAGCTTTGCAAAGCCTAGATAAAAAAAATTCGATCACAGATACTTCAAACTTGGAAAGTGCACATAGTGTAACATTATCCTAAGATTTAGTTTAGTTGGGTTTTAAATGCCAAATCTTCTTATATATATATATATATATATATATATATATATATATATATATATATTATATTATATTATATATGGTTTGGTTGGGTTTTAAATGCCAAATCCTCTTATATATATCATCATCCTCATATCGCGCTGGTACCACGGATATCCCTGACCCTCTCTCGCCACTCCTCCCTATCGTTCATCGCCCTAGGTAGGTCTTCAGGACAACATCCCGTATCCTCACATAGCTGCTGAATGTACGTTCGTGCTGGTCGTCCTGCTTTTGCGCGGCCATGTGTGGGGATCCATAAGAGTACATCTCTTATGAGTTCATCTCTGCTTCTCCAGCAGTGTCCTGCATGTCTGGTTCGTCTAACTTGAATAGTTTTCGTGATAGGGGGCAGGTGGCCGTACAGTTGGTGTCTTGTGGGGTGTTGCTGCCAGGACTTGTTCAGGATTGCACGCAGCATTCTTGTGTAATTGCCATCTAGCTTCTTCTCTAGCTGTTTTGTTAGTGTCCATGTAGTGCATCCATATAGCAGTATCGATGTGACCGCTGCCTGGAAGAAACTGCGTTTCATTTTATCAGTTAGGTCTGATTTCCATATAATCGATAGCCTATTGATGGTTTGGTTGGGTTTTATAGCATATCAACTACTGTAGGTTATTTAATGCCAAATCCTCTTTATACAAATATATCAAATATATGATTTGGTTTGGTTGGGTTTTATGGCATATCAACCATTGTAGGTTATTTAATGCCAAATCCTCTTTATACATATATATTTAATATATGATTTGGTTTGGTTGGGTTTTATGGCATATCAACTCTTGTAAGTTATTTAATGCCAAATCCTCTTTATACATATAGATTAAATATCTTTGATTTGGTTTAGTTGGGTTTTATGGCATATCAACCATTGTAGGTTATTTAATGCTAAATCCTCTTTATACATATA